>PVKM010046709.1:0-11639 GCA_004027735.1 Carollia perspicillata
CTACAGTACATCCTCCCTGGGTCTGCACCATCACTTGTTTACTCTGTGATCTTGGGCTGGTGACTTAACCACTTTGTACCTTAGTTTTCTCATCTATAATTAGGGATAATAATAGCATACCTACTTACGGCACTCGTATTTTAGATTAATAATATGTAAAATGCTTAAACCAAAGCCTGGTGCGTAACCAACACTCAGTATATATTCACTATTATTACTGTTTTGCTTGCTACTATTTGTAGTAGTATAATTGTGATACATTTCTTAATCTTTGGCAGGACTTCTTTGCCTGTTTTAGTTTGTTAAGCCTGATCAATAATTGCCATAATCTTGTGTATTCCCCTGCTTCTCCTTGTGTGAGGTAGGGCAGGACACTCTCAGGTTTTTTTTCTATTTGTGACAGTGCCTAACAGGGCTATGCTTGGGTAGTCTTGTGAATTTGCTCTGGAGCATCAGTATCTGTTGTTAAAGAATACGAGGTGTATCTGGAAAAAGTCCAGCTATTGTTAATGTAACAAGGATGGTTTACATGGCATCAGTGTAATCTGGCAGCAAAAGAGAGTGGACTGGAATGCACGTGCTTGAACAATGAGGACTTCACCGTACTAGTCAGTGGGGGTGGTAGACACCTTTGAGTGAGTGAGCATTGTACTATGTAGCCGTCACATTCAAAATGACTAAGTAGAACAATGAATGTGCCTCAAATTTTATGTTAAGCTTGAGCATTCCTCTCGGAAAACTGTTTAAATGATTCAGAAGGCCACAGCTATGGGCAACTGCTAATTGGCAGCTTCATTATACAATGCATCTACATCATGTCTTGTGCAGAGTGTTTTGGCAAAACATCAGATCATCCAGGTAACTTAGCTCCCCTCCAGCCCAGATTTGGTGCCCTGTGACTTCTGGCTTTTGCCAAAACTGAAATCACTTTTGAAAGGGAAGAGATTTCAGACTATTGATAAGACTCAGAAAATACTACAGGGCAGCTGATGGTGATTGGAAGAACTGTGTGAGATCCCAAGATAGGCATCATTATTCTATGTACAGTGTTTCTTGTATCTTGTATCTTCTTCAATAAATACCTCTATATTTCATATTATGTGTCTGGATACTTTTTGGACGGACCTTGCACCCCTCCCTGGGAGCATCTCCACTGCCATGTACATGTTGGAAGCAACCTTGCACAAGGAAGAAGTGTGTAGCTGATCCAACCCTAAGGTGTCCTTGCCCTCCAGGTGCATTTTAAGTATGCCAAGTATTCTGTCCATGAAGAACACACTCCTGAGCTCAGTGAGAAGTCCATCCAGTGGATTTTCCTTGACCAGGTAACAGAGGAAAACTGAGTTGTGAAAGGTGTATTTATTTGAACAATGGTAAAAAGAAAGGAACCACGGTTGTTGCACTTCTGTTGTCATTAGGTAACCTCTATCTGCTTCATTATTGGCTTCCCCTGGAAGATTTTTTCAATTTCAAGTTGTAGGCTGTGAGGCAGATGGGTTCATTGTTTCCTAATTCTGTATAATTTAATATAAAGTAGGTGCTCAAGAAGTGTTAGTTGAAGGAATGAATTAAAAATAAGATGAGGGATAGCAACCCGTCCTCCCTTCATTTATTTGTCCCTTTAGCCATTTATTGATTTGTTCATTGGTTTGTGCATTCACCTGTTTGCCCAGAATTTATTGGGTCCCTACCTCCTCTGGGCCAGAGCTCAGGGACTCAGATGAATCTGGCCAGCCCCTTTGCCTGTGGGGAGACAGCTACGGAAGCACCGCTGCGGTGCTGCTTACTAGCCTGTCAATACAGGAAGGGAGATAGTGCTGAGCCAGTGAGGGGGCAGAGGGGACGAGCAGAGGCCTGACTCTTGCTCATTGCGGTGAGGAGGTAAGGGTGCCATCCAGCAGCACAGTTAATGCCATCAGGGTCAAATCTGCCTTAAAAAAGTGTCCCCAGACCCCAGCAGATGATCTCCTGATCTCATTTGTCTGTAAGGATCCTTTGCCTTGTAAATATTTTGTTAGACCATTAAGTTGCCTTTAGCCTCTTCCACACTTACTAATGCTGAAAGAGGCTAAGCATGTGCTTCCATTTTTAGGAAACTCTTGCTTTTCTGGAGGCTTATTTTTTTTACCGAATTGATTCTGAATCCTTGTCCTTTAGACCTGGCTTAATTTACATGCCTGGGATAACTGTCTTGCAAGGGAGGGTTTTCCTGGAGTTGGGAGATGGGTAAGATAAGTTCAAGAGGCTCTGCCTGCTGAGGAATTTGGTGGTTCATTACAGTTATATACTTTTTATTTACAAGAATAGTTATGCCTATTCTTGTAAAATATTACGGACAGTGGAACATTTTGGAAGTGGGGTGCCCCAAGTGTACCAACCCATTTGGATCATGTCTTTCTGCTCTTTTTCCAAATTAACATAATAACTCTTAGTATTTTACAGTGCAGTGTAATACTGATTTTTGGAACCTATTTTAGCAGTGGAGGGGTAAATGCAGATCATAAATCACTCTGGTATTTAGTTTTGTATCTTGTGTTCTAAGGAATATGAAACTATGAATGATGGAGCTGGATTGTGTGAGGCATTCTGGAACACCTTTCTGGGACAGGACTGCTGGAAAGCTTAGGTTTATTGACTTTAGGCAGCATCTTTTTTTTTTTTTTTTTTTTGGCTTTCTGGTAATATTGTAAACTCTGGAGGAGGCAAAAGTTTCCTCATTGCGGTTGGCGGCATTTGACCTACCATTAACCTTGAAAAATATCTGTCTTTATGAGGCATGTTTTGAATGCTGCTTTAAAGGAAGGGGTGATGGGAAATGTTTCATCTGTGCTGTGGGAATCCACTTGACTTGGATCACACTAAATTCTGTCTACATACACACAGAACACATCTGTTTTGAAAGCTGCACATACCTGAAAAAAGATGACAAGAATATGACATAGAAAAAGTTGTGTAACATGGAATAGCTGTTTGAGTTTCTCTTAGAAGAGAGGAGAGACAGAGATAAAATTGGTTCCTCAGCATGTGTTATTTCTGATCCTCATCATGTAAGGCTGCTGGTATTGTTATCAGACCAAAGTTCAAGTGCCCAGTACTTTAGAACTCAAAATGTCAGAGTTTGGAGTAAGGAGAGAGGTTTATTGATCAAGAACATGCCAACTGGGATGATGGAAGACCTAGTGGTACCTCAAATCTATTTTAAGAAAGAAAATACAGGTCAGGCTTGTTTTATGTCACGGGAAGGGAAAATGGGAGGTGTAAGAGGTGACGGATGACCACAGACATCTGGGCACCAGTTGGGGTCCAAAGAAGATTGTGAAACTTCTTTGTTTTTAGTCCGTTGACTCTAGTTGATGATTCCAGTCATGAGGCTCCTACAAATTTTTGATAAACAATCATTATTTTTGTACATATTTCCCTTATCTCCTCAGGAGAGGCAGTTCTGGTAAGGGACTGTTTTTATAAAATTCAACATTTGAATCAGAGGAAGCAGAGTTCCTCTAATGTTTAACATGTCTATATGCAATCTATTAAACAGAAAGCCATGGGAATAAAACAGGTTGAACAAGATGGAATCAGAGAGGCTAGGTAGTTCACTGTTACAGTATTGTCTTGTGTAATAGTTGAGAAAACGGAGTCACAGAAGTGCAGAACTGGGACTGGAATACCATATTACTTTCCACTGCACTGTTCTTGACTGGTCAGGAGACAGATGGAATAAGATACATGGAAACGTTTTCCTGCCTACTCAGAAGCCCACCTGTAGGAGGAAGCAGCTGAGGTCTTAGAATTGTGGGTGGGCAGCAAGGACCCTGCACCTAACATCTGCACAGCTCTCTACACTTAGGCTATCCCACATCTGAAAGGTACCGAGAGCTCTAGTTCAAGAAAATTGCATCTTTGAATATCAGAACAAGGATAGTACCTTTACTACCATAACTCAGGGTTTCTAGCTTAATTTTAAAACACCAAACTTGTTTGACTTGAGTAAAAACCTAATAAAACAATATTTTAAAGTGGCAGGTCCTTCCTCTCTCTTTCTGTCTTTCTTTCTCTCTTCTTCTCTCCTCCCTCTGTATTTTTCTCCATCTTTCTCCTTTCTTTCAATTTAGACATCAGTTGTCTTTTGATCTCAGTTTCCCTTGAAAATGGGGGGGTTGAGGACGTTTCTTTAGAAGCAAGTCCCTGGAGTATGTTGACTTTGTCTTGTTACCCTCAGGGAAGTTTATTTTAACTGAGAACTATGAAGAGGCTCACCCTTGTTTGATTTTGACATCAGATGAACACAAATTTCCAGGAAGGCTGGGACTCGAGGTTTCTAGAGGAGTCCAAGATTTGGGGATCTGAAATATTAGTTAAAATCTCATGGCACCCTTTCCTAAACCTCCTCTTCCTACAAACAAATCCCTTGTGTGGGCACACGCACACACACCCAGTTTAAGCAAAATAAGGATAAAGTTAATTGGGCCTTTGACTCAGTATGTTGTGTGGCCACACTGAGTGCCACATTGCATTTGAAGTTAGAATGCAGGGTGGTAGCTCAAAAAGCTTTTTTTATTTGTTGTTAAGAATTTACATTTGGCATTTACTTAATTATAACTGATAGCATGTGGATAGCTCAGTAAAATTCCAGATGAGACGTTCCTGTTAATCATTAACACCCTGCCACCCCCCCAGTATTTCTGAAGGGTACTAAAGAGAGTTTTGATGTTCATGTGGCTGCGGAATGAACTTATGGTCTGACTTCAGGGATTATCATCTCTGGAACCCTCAGGTTTTAGTTCTAATAAAGATACTAGGCTGTTGGTAACATCAGATCACCTGGAAAATTTGCCTGCCTGTTCATCTCATTCTTTCTTTTGATAAATGATAGATTTTTTTTTTGTCCCTAATGTTAGGAGAAGTTTTGTCCCAGGAGCCTGAATTGGCACCATTGAGGAAATTTTAGACAATTGGATTTGGGCTCACTATGAGGAAGTCATTTCAAACAAGGCCTCCAGGACAGCCTGGGACTGCCTCATTATTTTGCTGTCACTGAGGTGTCCCAACAAAGACTGAGCTCCACTTTGGGAGGTGCAACTATTGGGCAGATGGGTGAACATGCAACTTTCTTGTCTCTTTAGCACCCTCAGAGTCTGTCCCTATAGATTTCAGTCTAATAGAAACCAAAGTTACTTCACTTTTACCAGCCTCACTTTTCCCTGTCTCCCCTTCCCCTCCCACCTTTTGTCTATCTTCTCAGGTTATTGAATGCCCCTGTAAATCAGGAGCAGCCGGGATGGCTAAGATGTCATTCCTGCTTTCAAGGGGGCCCACAGTCTAGAGGAAGAGAGACTTGCAGCGAAACAGGCTATCTGCTGAGCGCTGTGGGGAGTCACACCTTTAACCAGAGGTGCATCAGGTCTCATATTGTGGCCAAGGCAGTGTGTTGTCTGAATTACTCTTGAAAATGACTTGAGAGGGGGCTGTTTTGAAGGTGAGCGTCTTTTTTTTCTCAGTTAGGTGTGGGGCCACTTTCTCCTCTGGCATGAATGGATCGCTCTGTTGAGCACAAAGTAGTTAGCTGATGTTTAGGAGCTGTGTTGTCTGAAAAATATCTTTTAAACATTAGAATCACAGGTAACCCAGAAGGCCTATGAGAATTGAGACAACTCTTCTTTTAAAAGGGAAGGATATAGCATTTGGTGTTTTTCAAACTCATCTTGGAGACTGCTTTAGGCAGGATATAAAGCACATGCAGAGACATGTAGGTTAGAAAGAGCATGGCTCATCCAGAAAATTGTGGGTTTGTATGTCTGAGTAGACAGAGTATGGGAAGGAAAGACAGTGGAGAGATCTGGGGACTTGGAGAGAAAGGGCCAGCTTCTGGAGAACCGCTTTGGGTGCTGGGTCAGGGTCGGAGGGCAATCTTTCTCAAACTACCATCATTTTAGAACCATTTTCACAATCTTAGTCATGGGCTCAATGCCACATATGTTTTTATTTAATATTTTTCTTTGAATCAGCTCAATTTAAAAATTTTAAATCACATGGAAATTTTGTATCCCTAAAACAAGTGGAAACCAGTATCCCTTTCCATAAATAGAATATACATGTGCGCATGCACACACACACACTGAATATTAGACAGTTTTCAGATTCTAGTCTGCTACAGACCATAGCTTGAGCCATGATTTGATTTTGTTAAAAAGGAGGATTAGGGTTTTTTAGAGAGGTGTTAAGTAGATTATGCCCTTAATAGGATTGGCTCATTGTTCATTAGGAGATCAAATGAGAATTAACAAATTAATAATTTTCCCTGGCTGACATGGTTCACTGTATTGAGTAACGGCCTGCGAACCAAAGGGTTGCCAGTTTGATTCTCAGTGAGGGCACATGCCTAGCTTGTGGGCCAGGTCCCCGGTAAGGAGTATGGGAGAGGCAACCACACATTGATGTTTCTCTCCCTCTCTTTCTTCCTCCCTTCTCCTCTCTAAAAATAAATAAATAAAATATTTTTTAAAAAAGTAAGAAAATTTTTAAAAAATTAATAACTTTCTTATACTATAATTCCAGATCATTACGTCACCCAAAATATTTCCCATTTTGAGGAATACTGCCCTGGGTAGGGGGCAACCACTAATGCTTTGCAAGTGGTATCTGTTCTTGTTTTAGAAAGCTAGTTTGTTCAATTCTGTGGGTGATGATTGAAATTGGCAGCACTGGAGGCAATTAGGAAGGCTGTAGTTTAAGGAAAAAAAGAAGCCCAGGAGAGTAATGCAGAGGTCTGGTCTTTGGGACTAGGGCTACTGCAGGGGAGGAGGGACTGTTGCATGATTTAGCAGAGAGAATAGACAGGTCTTAGGGGCCAACAATGAGAAAGGGGGTCTCCTGAGTCAATCATAGTGGCCCTAACTATGACTGATAAGTGAATGGAGAGGCAGGTTTGGGGATCAAGGAGGCATGTTGACTTTGAGGCTTCTTCAGGAAATCTTCATGGAGAAGTCAAGTGAAATACATGTACATTTATTTGTAGGTACAGCTAGAGATCTCTGGTGGTGGAAAAAAGGACATATTTTAGAGCTAGATAAATCTGAGTTTGACTCCTGGTTCCACCTCTCTTTTCTTGGGACCTTGATTTTCTCTTTCGACTGTGAAATTGCAAACCTGAACCTTAAGTTTTACTAGGAGGGTTATTGGTGTGCTTGGGTTAGTATGTGGCACGGAACAGATGCCCACAAATCGGTAATGACTACTTAAGGTCTTTCTACCTTCACAGCCATACCTCTCCTATTTTGGAGAAATATAACTTCAAAATCACAGATTGCTACATGTTTCCCCTGGAATGAAAGAAGCATTTATTTCATGTGTGTGATGACACTGGGCATTCCTGTATTTGTGGGGTTTTGATGTAGAAAAAGCACATCACTGACCTTCATTTTCTGGGGACAAGTTTATTGCTGCTGCCAGGGTTCAGAGGCTCAAGCCAGCTGAGCATCCTTGAATTCTTCCCTGTCCATTTCTGTCTGTTTTTTATATTAGTGAGGGTAAAAGAACCCTGTCCATCTGCTTGACTGGCTTTGCCTACTGCCCAGTGGCTTAGAAAGAAGTAACGGGGAGGCTGGAACTTTGCGGTTGGACAGCCTCCCCTTATTGACTTTGTGGTAGAGTTTCAACTTGCGGATAGAACTTCAATCTCTGTTTTCATTTGCAAAACAGGATTAATAATACCCACTTTGCTGAGTAGTTGGGAGGATTAGAGATGGTATACCTAGAGAACCATTTTAGCTCTTTTAGGTGTGTGGCATATACTTCAAATACTATGTTGTTCTTAGTTGTCATCTGTGGAACTCCTTGTGATAGACAACTTGTCACCTCTGTAGGGCATGTGGGATGCAGTTATTAATATGAAAGCCTTCACCCAGAGATAACCCTCTGTTACTTGATAATACATATGAAGATCCAGATTGACCAAGAAGAGAGATATGTACACTTCTTCCCACTCTTAGAATATTGGTGTGGAATGGGACTGTGGATGATACCTCTCATTTTCTTTTGAAGCAGTGGAAGGGCTGGATGTCAGGCTCTGTCCCAGCTTACGTCTGAATAGGGGCTGACCCTCACTTCATCACAGGTGTTCCTCCTCTGTCCTTCAGTGCTGAAGTTATTTCGCTTTTGGTGTTGCTCCTCCTGCTTATCCATGGGCTGGTCAGAGACTAGCTCCCATGCTTGCTGTGAACCCTGTGAGCCTTCTGGCTGGCTGTCTTACAGGAAGGAACCCATTAAGCTCTTGTTGCACTCAAAGCCCTGCTCACAGATATATAGTGCAAAAAGTAATGAAGTGAGTGCCACCCAAGAGGAGGATATGAAGCTGGTGGAGACTCACATCCTGAGAGGAATGGTTAAAAGCTCTGTGTCAACTTGGGAAGATCTGGTTTAGACAGGCTTTGACTTTCTGCTGTGGAGTGTTTTTAGAGAGGCTTGTTAAAAAAAAACAACAACTTGGAGCTACAGTTTCAACTCTGTTGGAGATAGTGGAATCAAGATTCAGTTAATTTCTGTGGGATTGGACACTGAATCAAAGCCAACATAGTGAATGAAACAGGATTGAGTGGAAGCGGTGTTGAGTATTCTAGCTGGCTACCAACTTCCCTGAGCAGTAATGGGCTGGCTCTGCCATGTCATCCAGCTCCCTCCAGCCTGCTTTCCCATGATCACAGGGTCCATAGCTTGAGAAGCGATGTGCAGTCAGCACACATCTGGAGCACTGGCTTCCATTCTTCTAAACATGGAGCTCATGTCTGGAGAGGAACTCTGACAAACTGTAATTGACCTCTAGAACGGCTTTAGCCACCATACTGCACTTATGTGCTATTCCGTAGAAGACCCTGAGGGAAGGCTTTGGCTAGGCAGGGTGACTGGGAGACTAAGGATGCTGGAATCAGAGACCAGGTTGTGTGGTCTGGACCATAAAAATCATCCTCCTGATTCTTAGTGATACCCCTGTTGAAGGGCCTGGAGATCTATAGTCAGGGGAAGAGGAAAGTACTTACTGTGTCCGAGCAGGTAGGCGGTATAGTGGAAAGTGCTTTTGTAGTCTAGCTGATTTGGGGCAAACATTGTAATCTCTGTGAGTCTGTTTTCTCATCTGTACACGGGGAGCATGGTACTAGACATATGGCCCAGTGCCACTGAGGACTTGGTAGAAGTCACAGGCAGGAGGTCTTGGCTCCTCCTGAGGAAGGAAGAACTCTGGAGTTGTGACTGAACTGCCTTATGCAGTGCCTAGAGCCCTTGAGGTGGAGGGGTTAGGCTTAGCCAGTGGAGGAGTTAGGCTGAGCCTTGTTAGGTACCAGGTTAGACTGAAGTGGTTTCTCATACATGGCATACAGGATAATTTAAAAGAACTACCATCAAACAGACACTTTTAGTCATAAAGTTACACACTTATTTTAATGTATGTTAGGGAAAACCCCGAGAAACTAGTATATCAAACGTGTAACTTTAACAGAAGCTGTTGCTTTCCCTTGGCTTCATTTTTTTTTTCAGTATAAAAAGTATGTTAATTTAAAGAAAAACATGAAGTAAATAATAAACCAGGCAATACTCTTCAAGAATGTTAAGATCAGGACTTCTGGCCAAGATGGAGGCGTAGGTAGATAACACTTTGTCTCCTTGCACAATCGAAAGAAGGACAATAACAAATTTAAACACAAAAAATAACCAGAACTGCCATAAAATTGAGCTGTATGGAAGTCAGACAACCAGGGAGTTAAAGAAGAAACATTCATACAGACTGGTAGGAGGAGTGGAGACAGGCAGCTGGGGTTGTGAGGACACTAAGCAAGGTGACAGCTGGAGGACCAGGGGGACAGTGTAGCAGCTGGCAGACTGAGCGGTCCACATTTGCTTGTGGGTAAACCGGGAGGAACAACTTGGGAGCAAGACAGACCATGCAACCCAGGGTTCCAGCATGGGGAAATAAAGCCTCAAAACCTGTGGCTAAAAAAATCTGTGGGGGTTGAGGTGGCGGGAGAAACTACCAGACTTACAGGACAGTTCACTGGAGAGATCCACAGGGTACTAGAATGTATACAAACCCACCCACCTGGAAATCAGCACCAGAAGGGCCCAGTTTGCCTGTGGGTAGTGGGGGAAGTGACTGAAAGCCAGCAGAGAGCCAAGCAAGTGGTTTTGTACCCTTTCAGACACCTCTCCCATATACAGCACCACAACACAGCAAAGTGGGTTGCCCCGCCCTGGAGAATACCCAAGGCTCCACCGCTTACAATGTAACAGATATGCTGAGACAAAAAAAAAAAAGGCCCAAATGAAAGGACAGATCAAAGCTTCAAAAACAGAACTAAGCAATGAAGAGATAGCCAACCTATCAGACGCACAATTCAAAATACTAGTAACCAGGATGCTCACAGAAGTGGTTGAGATTGGTCACAAAATAGAGGAAGAAGTGAAGGCTATGCAAAATGAAATAAAGGAAAATGTACAGGGAACTAATAGTGATGGGAAGGAAACTGGGACTCAAATCAACAATTTGGAACCAAAGGAACAAATAAACATTCAGCCAGGACAGAATGAAGAAACAAGAATTCCAAAAAAAATGCATAGAGGCTTAGGAACCTCCGGGACAACTTTAAATGTTCCAACATCTGAATCATAGGGATACCAAAAGGAGAAGAGGAAGAGCAAGAAATTGAAAACTTATTTGAAAAAAATAATGAAGGAGGGGATGGAAGATAGTGACGGACTAGGAGGGGAGTGGATTTCACTTCCCCCTACACACAGGAGGAAAAACTGGCTAATCCACAGAGGAACAGAGCAGAAAGACAACAGTACCCCAGAGTATTTGAAAATAAGAGTCCCAAAAACTGTATCGGACACTGAAAAACCAGAAACCAGATGGTAAGAAGGATACTTCAGGACAATAAGGTCCCGGGGACCAGCGCAGGGACTGAGGTGCACTTGTAGCCCCAGCCCTGGTGCCCAGAGTGGGCGCTGGGTCTACCACATACTTCTTGAAAGTGTAGGGCCTGCTGCAGTCCTTGGGAGAGAGCCAGGTCACCTGCTCCCTCCCTCCCCGACAGACCAGAGTTTGAGCAACACCAGCAGAGTTCTGGTTGTGGAGAGGGGAATAAGGATGAAGAGGCAAGAGGCATGGGGCCGTGATTACCCGCGGAGTCTGTGGTCACCAGCTCAGGAGAGCTGAGAGAGAGGCAGTGATGCACTGACCCTGATAGTCACCAGTCTGGCTGGAGAATTGGGCTACATGGGGTGCCAGGCTTGACTAGGAGGAATTTATCAAACAGAGGGGCTGAGGAATCTGCTGTGACAGCCCCGCAGCTGACTCCCAACCCAGCGGGGCAGAGACCCCAGGGTTACGGAAGGCACTGTGACTTCCTCCCGGTAGCACTGGCAAGGGTTTGGGCCCAAACTTGCTGGACGGGACGGAGGCAGCCTAGCTGAGTGGGCTCCCCTGCACCTCAGCCTCTAGCAATAACCACCGGGGAAAAGTGCTCTGAAGAAAACCAGGACTCCCACATATAAGATATTGGGGAAAGGAGTCAGACTAGCTCTTGGGACAGTGCTTGCAAGATAGGCTGAGTAAACACCAGGAAGGGAGAAATGCCACACCAATCACTCCC
>PVKM010046710.1:0-11642 GCA_004027735.1 Carollia perspicillata
CCGGTCTGCTCCAAACTTGTAGGTGGATTGGTTGTGGGGAGAAGAAGGGCTGCGGGGAAGCAGGGTGCCCATGTGAGGCTTCAGGGGCCCATAGCCCACCCACAGGTCGAAGTCAGGCAGAGAAAGGGTGGGTCTGGGGCACTGAGGAGCAGCTAACACCCGAGACAGAAATGGGAGTGTCATCAGTGAACAGCTAGTATTAGTGGAAGGGCGGAGGCTGCACTAGGAGGGAAGTAGAGGTGGAGAGACTGAGAAGGCCAGGGAAGTGACAGAGAGGTGCAGACCCAGGGATGAGGACAGGGTCCCAGTGCTAGACCGCTAGGCCCTCTGGTGGAAGGGCTCTGGGTCTGGCCCCATGAAGTCAGAACCAACCCAGGTGGGGCCTGGAGCCTGGCTGGACAAGCTGGAGGCGAGGTCATGAGTCCTGGCCCCAGGGGAGCCTCCCAAAGGGTTCGACAGGTGGAGGGGACATCACAAAGGACTCCACAGCTGTCTCTGAGCAGGGAGTGACATTTTCATCATCATTATGCTTTTCTGAATTCTTCATAATGAAAATGTCTTTTACAATTGAAAATAGATGTTACTTTTTGTTATTTTTTACAGCTCTATTGAGATATAATTGACATGCAATAAATTGTGTAATCTGAAGTGTGTGATTTGATGAATTTTGACATCTGTGCCTACCCATGAAACCATCATAACAGATAACAAACATTTTCATCACTCCTAATAGATGTTTTTTTTTTTTTTTCACCTAAAAACTGATATGGGACAGGGAAGTGGGATTATTGGTGATGTCTTCCCCTCCATTTTCTTCATTTTCTGAGATGTGGTCACATGGCTCTATATTTAAAATACACACACACACACACTACACACCCCGCCCCCTCTGCCCCTCTCCCCCCACCCTCAGCCACAGCTGCAGCCGCAGCCCTGGTGGTCCATGAGCCCAGACCAAGGTTCTACAAAACCACTTCCCAAGGTTGTCCTTTCCCTTTGCCGGAAGGAGAAGCTGGGACCCAGCCCATCCTCTGCTAGACAGAACGCAGAACTTCCAATGCCTCAAAACCCAAGCATCCATCGACAGATGAATGGGTAAACAAAGTGGTACACCCATACAATGGAATATTACTTGGCCATAAAAAGGAATGCAGTGCAGATACAGGCTATAGCATAGAAGAATCTTGAAAAAATTATGGTAAGTGAAAGAAGCCAGCCATAAAAGGCCATGTGTATGTTTCTGTTTACATGAAATGTCTGTAATGGACAAATCTACAGAAACAGAAAGTGTGTTGGTAATCACCTAGGAATAGGGGAATGGGAGGAATGGGGAGTGACTGCTAATGGTCACCGAACTTCTTTTCGAAAATGTTCTAGAACTCGAAAGAGGCGGTCGTTGTGTGGCCTTGTGAATACACTAAAAACCATTCAGTTGTACACATGAAGTGGGTGCATTATATGGTATGGGAATTATGTCTCAAAACAGCTGATATATTAAAAAACACAGAAATCTCTGAGGATAAGTTCAGCAGGCCCTGGTCCTGCTCACTGAGGGATAAGGACAAGCATTTTTCTAGCATCCTTTCCAACTCTCCCAATGCACAGGTGAGGTCCTGTTCTCGGGTCATCCAGCCCTTCAGCTGAGACCCAGGCTTCCGGCTCCAGACCCCGTGTCCTCTGTAATTCTGACATCAGGAGGCCCCACCAGTGTGAAACCAGGAAGGGACTGACTTTTTCTTCGGATGTTTGTTTGCTCATTGTCAAATGGACTGGCCACCTCTGCCCTTCCAGGGAGCTCCCCGAAGCTCTGTAGTTTGGGTTTGCAGACTCTATCCTCTCCAGGTGGGCAGGACAAGCACACCTCAAAGGGGACACGATTCCCCAATCAGAGCTGGTGATGGGGATCCTGGTGGTGGCAGCAAGTGTGGAAAGGTGTCTTGCTCTTACGGAATCAGTTTATGACACAGTTTTCTAACAGAGGGGCTGCGAAGTCCTTGAACGATGAGTACTTTTTTAAAATCGAGGTGAAATTCATCAAACAAAATTAACCATTTGAAAGTGAACAATTCAGAGGCATTTGGGAAATTCACCACATTGTACGATCATCACTTGTATCTAGTTGAAAAATATTTTCATCACCCCAAAGGGAAACCTCATAGCCATGAAGCAGTTGCTCCCTGTTTCTCCCTCCCTCCAGGCCCTGGCACTCACCAATCTGCCCTTTGTCTCTGTGACTCCGCCTGTTCTGGTTAAGTCATGGACTCCTACAGAATGTGGCTTTTTGTGACTGTCTTCTTTCACTTAGTGTACTGGTGTCTAGGTCCATCGTGTTGTATGAGGCGCCTATCGGCACTTCATTTCCTTTCAAGGCTGAATATTATTCCGTGGTGTGGGTGTACCACATGCTGCTTATCCATCCATCCTGGTGGATGCTTAGCTGGTGTGCACAATGCTTCTCTGAACACATGAGTGCATGTACGTGTTTGAGTCCGTGTTTTTAATTCTTTGCGGAAATATACCTGGGAATGGCATTTCTGGGTCATGCAGCAGCAATTCTGTGTTTGACCTTTTGGGGACTGCAAGGACACCCTTTTCAAATTCGCATACAAAGGTGCTACGGCACTGTGTGGGTGGGCACAGTGACACTTGAGTCACATAATCTTCACGGCTCATATCCAGCCTGTTCTCACCAACGGCCCAGCCTGGGGCTAGAGGCTCCATAAATGTGACTTCCTTCCACCCTCACGACCATCATCTGGGCAAGAGGCAGGGGAAGGGGCTCCGACTCGAGCCCAGCCGCCCCGAGTCCCAAAGCGCTGTTTCTAACCACCGAGTCACTGGGCGGCAGTCAGATGTGGCATCGCAATTGAGGCCCATTGAAAAGCTGAGTCTTTTTCTCGTTCCTCCCCTGCCCTGTCTGTACCTTCATCCCCACCCACTTTGTAGGTCAGAGGCTGAAGGAGGGCTCTCTTCAAGGGGGAGGTGGCCACATGACCCCTATCTGTCATCTGTCATCCACCATCCATCATCTGTCAGCCCCAGGGATCTGCAGGCAAGATCTGAAAACTAGGGCAATTAATACAGCTGTGCAGTAGTCTTGCTTGCTCACTTGCACTGTGCTGGACAGAGCCTGACCAGGCACCTCCTCCGGGCTCCCAGCCTCAGCCCATGGTGGGGAGCAGAGGTCTCCTTGGGGCTCTCTTGGACAAGGGCTCCAAATGAGTGAGGATGTAGGCCTTTCTTGCCAGACCCCCTCAGCTGTAACTCCGCCTACCTTCTGCGGAATCAATTATTGATGAGGCCTTTACAGTCGGGGAGACCCAGGGGAGTGAGTATTCTGGCTGCCTTCCAGCCTCCATGAGAGCAGAGGGGCAGGGATACATGAGCTTGTTCCTGAAGTCATGGCCAGTGAAATGCTCCAGGCTGTGGCTTCCCGTGGTCAGAGGCCCAGAGCACCCTTAGGCCAGGGGGTACCATTCCCTCTGCTGAGGGGCAGCAGGGAGCCCTGGGGCTATCTTGCTTCCCCTGAGGACTGAGAGGGAAGCAAGCTGTTGGAAGGGCCCGCACACCAGACCCAGAACTCCCAAAGTCGCCTGGGGCGCAGGCTCAGACAGGTGGCTGATGGCCCTGAATGCTGGGGAGGCATCTGGATGGGGGTGGAGTCCGGGAAGTATCCGCTCTGCCTGGAAGGAGGCGGCGTGACAGCCACAGCTCCCGTCTGCCTATCAACTTCCCTTGGGGAAGGCCCGACATATGGAAAGTGACACTGGGAGGCCGCAGCAGATGGCAGAGTGGTTCTGGAGCTGCTGGGAGGGTGTCTTGTCTCAGGGCAGTGGCCAAAGCCTCGGGCTTCCTGGGTGGCAGCGTGCCCAGCTCGCCCCCACCTCACCCCCAGGAGCCCCCCTCCCTCAGCACAGGAGGCCCTCTCAGAGCTCTGCCGTGTCCCCTCTGCAGCTACGGCCTGGAACTTGTCATTCCTCTCCCTGGGCCGCTCCTTGGTGCACTAATTCTTTGTTTTCTAAAGATATTATTTATTTATTTATTTGTTTTTTAGAGAGCGGGGAAGGCAGGGAGAAAGAGGGGAGAAACAGACTGGTTGCCTCTTGCACGCCCCCAGCTGGGTTCCTGGCCCGCAACCCAGGCATGTGCCCTGACTGGGAGTCAACCAGCGACCTCTCAGTTCGCAGCCCAGGGCTGGCTTCACTAATTCCTACTCATTTGAATTAGTGAACATGTGACTGTGAACATGTGATTGTAACTGATCTGTTGTTCTTCACTGAGTTCCTTCCCTAGCTCTTAGGTGACCTTGGATCTCCCTGCTTAAGACCTCCAGGTCCCTCTGGAGAGTGAGGCTTGTCTGGGAGGGGCTCCCACCCCCTCCCCCAGACTGAAATGAGAGTTGAATAGATCCTTGGCCTCCCCTCCCTTCCAGAGGCCTGAAGCCAGGCTGGGAGGAGTGCTGGGGCAGCACACAGGTGGCCAGGACCCTGCTAAGGGTCTCTGTCAGGTGGCTGTGGGGCTGGGGCAGGACCACAGCGTGGGGGCAGGGAGCTGGGTGTAATTCGGGAATGGATTGAGTTTCCCAGCTCTGCTGGGGACTCCAGGAGGGTTGGGCATGGGTGGGGCCATGCAAATAAACCAGGAGAGGGTGGGAGAGGGAGCCCGGACACAGAGGTAACAGGTGCTCTAGGAGTTGTGGGGGACCCACAAAGTCCTCCTGGAGTAGGGGCACAGAGCTGTTGGCAGAGAAGGGGGCCAAAACCCCCGGGATGGAGACTGGAGCACAGGGACCTGAAGGGGTGGGCTGGGGTAGCCAGTGAGGGGCCAGTGAGGTGTTTGAGGGGCCTCAAACACCAGGGCATGAGCGCTTGCTCAGAGAGCAGGGAAGGGGTCAGGGGGAACTAGGCATCATAGCCAAACTGGGAGGAGCTTAAAGAGGAGGTTTCCACGGACTTGTCCTATTGGGGGAACCGCACTGCAGCGGCTTTGATGGAGACACCGTGTTGATGCTGGGGAAGGGGGGGTGGGAACTGAGCACACAGAGTGGGCAACACGGGGGCAGTGTGATAAAGGGCCAGTTAGGGAGGCTGGGCGCACACTGGACGGTGCAGGCCCAGTTCAGGAGCTGGTAACAGCCGGACGCCACTACTGCCCCCAATTCTGGGGCCTGAAGGGGCAAAGAGAGGGAACCATGGAGAATGCCAGCCCACCAGGCCCAGGCTTTCCCACCCTGCAACGCTTTCTGTTGTGTGCTGCAAACCTGCCCCTAATACACCCCCAATGAGGCCTGCCCCCCAAGATTGTGTCCAGTGGACCAAACTGGGGTGATGGTCCACAGGAGGCCAGCAAGGCATCTTTGGGGAATTCTGAGCGTGCAAAGCTGTAACTACAAGGGTGACCATTGCAGACCTCCTATAAAAGCTGAAAGCTGACTCAAACCCCATGTCCCAGGTACAGGGCGGGGTAAATGGACCCCAGCCCCTCCACACGAAGGAAAACTGGCGGCTGCTGAAGGGGCAAGCCTGCTTTGTGTGTGCTGGGGGGACCCCGCGGGCCATCAAGGATGCAAGCTCCCAGGCAGGGCGTGCGGACAGGGGTCGTGCTGACTGAACGACAAAAAGGCCTACAAGTCATGGCTGTGCTCATGCAGGAACAGTCTGGAAGGGATTTTGCCGGCTGGGAACAGTGCTTGCTTCCCAGAAGCACTACCGACAACCCAAGGGGGACCTTCCCTTTGCATGCAAAGCTTTGTACACTTGTTTTGTTTTACAATTAGCACACAATTCCTTTTAGAGTGATTTATACAAAGAAGTATTTTTTATCTATAAAAATGAGCGCTAAGCACGTGATGATGGGGGAACAAACAGAAAAAAAAGCCAGTGTCCCCCCCACCCCACTGATGTCTGGCAGTGGCGGTGAGCGCCCGTGGTGTGCCAGGCACATCCCGGGGTGCTGGGCGACAGTGCCTACCCGGATGGCTGCCTGCAGAACGCTGGCCATCTGTGAGAAGCAGGTGGGGTGCGTACGGACGTGCCTGCCTGCCCACAGCGCAAGGTGGGCAGGGATGAGTGGGCACACACCTAGGGCCGTGGGAGTATGAGGAGGGTGAAGGGCAGTTAATAGCCCCCATGGAGGGGCAACAGGAGGGCATGCAGAGGATGGGGCCCGTGCTGTTACAGCCTGTTTGGGCGTGCGGGAGGGCTGGTGGAGACAGGAGCAAGCTCGACTCTGCAGGGCCTCTGGTGTCCTCCAAGGACACGGGGACGCCATCACAAAGGTCCCAGGGGGCGAGCCCAGCACTTCCTTGTTCCCAGGCCAGTGGGAGAGAGGGGTAGTGAGGGCAACAGTGGGCACTAGCCCAGCAGAGTTTGGGGGACTGCTGCTGGAGGCGGAGCAGGGCAGTGCCATGCTCAGGAGGTGTCACAGCGAGTTACCCCAGGGGCAGCCTGGCAGCCGTTTTCCTGCAGCTTGGCTGGAATTCATTGTCCAGGTGGGCCAGAGGAATATGAGCGGCCTGTTCTGCTGGTCCTTGCCCACTGACCAGAGGGCAGGACCCTGAGGATTGAGGAGGAGCAGAGATGCGCCCTTGACCAGAACGGGCCACAGAGGCCTTTTCATCCACCCTCCTCCAGAGAGGCAAGGCTACCCAGGGACCCTGAGAAACTGTGGCAGAGGGCCAGCAGACAGGGCAACCAGAACTGGGAGTCCTGTCGCAAATATCAAAGTCCCAGGCAGGGAGGGCAGGTGAGTGCCGACTCTAATAAGTCCCACATACCCGGACTGCTGAGATCAGAAGGATTTGGAGGTCTGCGCAGGAAAGCTGAGGAAGAGGGCCTGGGTGGAGTGCTGACGTGTGCTGCGGGCAAGGGATGTGGGCCACGGGGCACAGGTGTCCTCTGTCTGCAGTCTGAGGCTGTCAAGCCCAGGTGGACTGGTGACTGGAGATGAGACTGGCTTTCCAGATATCAGCACCAGGCCCCTGCACGCTGGGCAGTGTGGGGGCCCTGGGCAGGCAGTGAGGGCCTTTCCTGGCTCCCGACCTGCTCCAGAGAAGCGGCTGAGCGCTGTGGCGGTGGGCGGACAGGCATGTCACAGAGCTCAGGCTCCATGTCCCCCCTCCACAGTGCAGAAGGCACTGCCCGTGCATGTGTGGGGGGCAGAGACCTCTGCCACAGTCCCCAGCTAACAGCAACCCAGGCCAGAGGGCCTCTTGCTCTCCTGGGTCTCAGACGGACTTCCTTCTATATCTGTAAGGAAGAGAGAGGTCACTTGGCATCAAACAGGCACCTCCAGGGACACTGGACAGGGACCCCCTACTGATACCCTCAGTGACTGCTGACCAGAGCTGTGACCTTGAACTTCAAGGCCTCTTATTCAAGGCCTGGCACAGGGACCCATTCCAGATGGGAACAGAGTGGGCAAAGGCAGGTACTGGGAGAGCCAGGAAACGTTTGTGGAGCCTGGAATGCTCGGCTCGGCCCCTAAGGAGACTGCCAGGCAGACAAGGGAAGCCAGGGAGGAGTCTGAGCTGGCAGGTGGGGTCAGGGAGGCTGCGGGCCCGAGGTCAGAGCGATGGGAGAAAGGACAGCCCAGAGAAGGGGACGGGAGGGTGGTGGAGGTGGATTTTAGGCCATAGGCCTGCCTCCCACCCCAACTCAGCCGCCTGTACGCACGGATGAGATCTCCATCGCCGACCTGGAGCCGGGAGCTGCTCCTCCTCTCCAGGTGCTGCAGCACCGACTGCTCGAATGCCAGGGCGGCCACGCGGCTGAAGAAGGCCTTCACATTCTCCCCTGTGAGCCCACGAAACAGCTGTGACCCTGTCCACCTCTACCCTCAGCTGCAGAGCAGCCGGGCGGGAGCCGGTGGGTATGAAGGTCAGGGTAGTCCACCTCTGGGGCTCCATGGGACAGTGCAGTACAGGGGACGGGCCAGCCGGCCCAGCTCCCCACCTGGCTCTAGCCCTCTCCCCGCTTTGGCCACCTGCCCACGCAGCTTCCCCAAACCTCTGCACCTCAGCTTCGCCGCATCTATTCTTCCAATCAGTCGGTATGGAGAACCTCCTGTGGGCCAGGTGTGGCGATACGTGTGAGCAGAAAGGTGCCTGCTCTCTCTAACTTGTGAGCACCTCTGCAGTGGGCGGCCGTGCGGGTGAGCACGTGCTGCCAGCCCCCAGATGGAGCCTTCGTGGATCCTCCTCTGGGTGGAGGTGGCTGCCCATCTGGGCCAGGCCGGGGTCCAGTGGCCCCCACACACGCACGCACACAGGGCGTTCTGCTTGGCCTGCAGGGAGCACAGCTCGCCTGCCGTCACCCCGATGGGAGGGAGAGCACTCAGGGGACACGGGGATGCCATCAGGGGTTACCAGGCCTGGGTGCTGCCCCTTTTTGCTTGTGTTGGGCTGGGGGCGGTCTTCTCCCGGCAGCGCCTACCCTCGGCCGTCCCGCAGCCAGCCCCTGGGCAGTGTCTGCCCTGGCCCCGCACCCGGGCTGGGACTGCCGTGTGGGCGGGACCCCCGTCCCCAGAGCCTCTACACACCAGCACTCACTGCACGTTCCCTCATTTCATGCCCCCAACAGCCTGGATTTTCAAAGTCTGTTCTCTGCTGCTCTGCGTTGTCTATTTCTTTGCAGCGTAATCTACTTTACACATGGCTCTTGTAATCTCAAACATGTTTTCAATTAAAAATAAAATGAGATGAATGGCATCACCCGCTTCCCAGACGAGGGTCCTGAGGCCCAGAGATGCTGGGCATCTTTCAGGGGCCATGGTGAGCAGTGGCCCATGGGGGAAGGTGGCTCAGGGACCAGGGGACCCATCAGGTGGGATTTGAATGAGGATTGGAGGCTGTAATATTTCAGTGTCTTCCACAATGACACCCAGGGAAGGGATGGGAGCCCCCTGTTGCTGGGGCCTTCTATGTGCCAAGTGGTGTCTCCCACCCACTATCCACAGGTTGAGGGCAGGAAGCTGCAGGGGTTACAGGTGAGAGCTGGATTCTAATCCTAGACCTGGCACCGCCACCCTGGGACCCTACAATTGACTTAACAGGGACAAAATGACCTGCCCAGAGGGTCAGGTGTCACCTTCACCGTCATTAGCACAGCTGGCTTTGATGCAGGCACATGATGGGCCCGCAGAAGGAAATGTGTGAGTCCCCCACAGCTGGCCCCAAGCCCACCACAGTGAAAGGCCCGTTCCCACTCACCTGTCTTAGCCGACACCGACCAGTACTCAGCCTGCATCTCCTTGGCCAGGTGCACAGCCTCCACTTCTGCCTGCTCACACGCTGCCCTTGACTGGGAGAATTGGCCCCTCTTCAAGGAGGTTCCTGAGGAGGGGTCTGCTAGCCTCCCAGGGTGCCTCCTTCCTCCCCATTTCACCCTAGGTTGTGCAGGCCCCAGTTTCGGGACAGGTAGCAGATGCCTTCCCTGGGGGTGACACCCCAGTGGCCCTGGGCAAGTCTTAGCACCAGCTGTGCCTCCCTAAAAAGAGCGCCCCTAACTGTCAGGTCCCAGGCCTGCAGTCCTCAAACTCTCATCTAGCCACGTCAGCGCTACCATCCCTCTCCCAAGCTTGGGCGAAAGCACCTACATTTTCCTGGGGGCCACCCGTGCTCACCAGAAGGTCCTTCTTGGTTCCCACAAGGAATACAAAGCAGGAACCTGGCTCATTCTCTCTCAGTGCATCCTCCAGCCACTGCCTGGAACGCACAGGGGGTTGAGCCGGGGGAGACCAGCTGAGAGATAGCCCTACCCACCCAGAGAGGCCCGAGAAAGACCAAGGAATGGGTGCAGACCCGGGTTCTTCCCCAGGGCTGGGAGCACTGAGTTGGGAGGTGCCAGGAGGGGACCTTGACCCACACTGGTTGAAAGGGTGCTGGTCCTGAGGTCAGATGGGCCTCGGCCGGACCACAGGGAAATGGCATTGCAAGTGCACTGGCCAGGGGAGGTGAAGACCCAGTCTTGGCCGTGGCTCTGCCCTTGTCCCGTGTCAACTTGGGTGAGTCCTGCACTGTCATCAACTGGTACAGTCACTCTGGCCTCCCTCACAGGGCTTGACAGATGCTAGAGGTGAATGCCCAAACAGAAGTGAGGTGAAGGGGACTTTGGTTCGTTAGCCAGATGACTTCCAGCAGAAGCAGGAAGGCCTCCCGGAACTGCTCATGTTGCCAGCCAGCTCTCTTGACCAGACCTCTGCCCAAGACAACAAATGCCAATCATGTTCCTTCAGACAGGACGGCTATATGATTTGCAGGGCCCAGGGGACAATGGAAATACAAGGCCCTTCATCCGACAATAGGGCTTTCAAGACGGCAACAGCAGAGCATTAGCGCAAGTGCAGGCCCTGCTGGGTGCAGGCCCCCAGGGCCACTGTGCTGGCTGTGCACCCTAGTGGCCCTGACTCTAGCATACTGTGCAAATCTTGAGGGATCATAAGGTGACTTAAAAAAGTGGCCTGTGGGCATTCCTAACAAGTGAGCTGGTCACTCACACCTGCCAATGGGGCTCCAGCTCATAGGCCCAGACTTGGGGAGCCCTTTCAGGTGGTTCTCTGAGCCCAAGGGGACCCCAGAGGCTACAGATGCCCAGACTTGCCTGGTATGTTCCAGAGTCTGCACGTCAGTGAGGTCAAAGGCCGTGATGATCACTGCACATGTGGGGAAAAGCCAAGAGCTGGTCAGTGACAGGTAAGGGAAATAGTACGACAAGGGGTGCTCTCTTCAGGTGGCTCTCTGCTGCCCAGGAACTACTGGGGTGGGACCCCAGGCACTCAGCTCTGGCCCCCACAATGGAGGCTGGGAAGGAGATACCCCGTGGCTGTCCCTCGTGACCCTCGCTCTCACGCTCTCTCCAACCCACACCCAGCGGTGCAGCCACTGTGGGGGATACAGAGACCCAAGACAAGCTTGAGGCTGCAGAGTGCAAATCTCCCCTCCGCCGCGCAGAGAAGGGAGCTCGGGTGAGGGCCTCAGCTGCTGAGAGCCTGTCTTCCCATCTGTGAAAGGGCGAGAACCATAGCTCTAGCTCTCAGGGCTGCTGTGCGGTTTAAGCCAGAGCAGCTATTTTAAAAGCTCTCGGCTCAGGACCTGGTGTGGGGCAGACTTTCGACCCACATGGCGGCTATGCTGTGGCAGCTATGCTGTGGCAGCTATGCTGTGACAGTGATCAGCACAACCAGCTTCGGGGAAACAATTTCTGGGGAGCAGCGAGGGCAGGAAATGGGAAGAGGCAGCCCGGCCCCAGCTCTCTCATCAGTGGCCGAGGCGCCCCCCACCTCCTCCTCTCCTTTTTGGGTTCTCTGAACACACACTTCTCTCTCTGTGTGTCTTTCTGAGCTGCAACTGGCACTGAGACACACAGGGAGTCCCTATCACCACAGGGTCCCCAAAGGGTGTGACTGCTGAGGCCAGTCCTGGCCTGAGTGTTTCTCAGTGCTTCTTGGGGACAGATTTAGTGCCGGCACGGAGGGTCCAGACTTCTCACTGTGGAGCCTGAAAGGGAGTCCTCTGCTGCACAATGTTGAGGGCCCCACCATTGCCGCCACACGGCTGCTCACCCTGGGCACCCCGGTAGTAGGCAGATGCGATGCACTTGAACTTCTCTTGCCCTGCTGTGTCCCAGCTGTGTGGTGGCAGAGAG
>PVKM010046711.1:0-11634 GCA_004027735.1 Carollia perspicillata
GACTCTGCCCCTCTTAGTGGTCTGGTTGAATGGTTGTCGGACTTCCGCAGTTCCATTTTCTGTTTTGGTTGTGTTATTGTTTGTAAATATTTATAGTTTTTAATTTTGGTTGTGTGAGGAGGCACAGTGTTTCCATATATGCCTCCATCTTGGCTGGAAGAAGAAATATTTTCTATTACCTTTGAAAAACCTCTTTACCCTGATTAAAATATTATTTACCCTGTAGGAAATTTAAGGGGAAAAAAGCATGAATGTGAAAATAAAAACCACCTCTAATCTCACTATTAAAAGCTTGGCTTGTTTTAAGATCTGCTTCCCAATAATAGAATAGATTTTTTTTTATGAATTAAGATTATTTTATTACTAAAATTCTTAACACATGAATAAACTGCAGCAATTTATACTGTCATATGTGTGTGTGTGTGTGTGTGTGTATACATATGTGTGTGTGTGTGTGTGTGTGTGTGTACACACATACACAATCTCTCATCTCTGAGGGATGTTCCCCTCAGAACATCCCTGTTCCAATGTCAGGCAAGCATGCTCATCACTGTTATACACGGAGTGAACAGGATCTGAGAAGTAATGCACATGCCTAAGGTCTGTAGCTATCTGATATTGAATGAAGGGCTTAACCTTGAATCTTCTGAGCCCAGAGCTCCTTCCACAGAGGTGGAGACCCATGGTTTAGGAATTATTGAAAATGCTTTGTGAACTAATTATCTCTGTTAAGATACCGATTCCAACGAGTGTTTATTGTCTACTATGTGTGAAAGACAATGAATAAACACAGCGAACGCCTTCAATGTTGCCATGGAAAATGGAGCAGGTGGGGCAGAGAAGAATAAAACAAACAAATAAGTGTAATATGCAGTAGAATATTGATAAATGTAGTAAAGGAAGCATAAAATGCTTTAAAATTTCCAAAGATATGAGTTCTTAAAAGGATACCTTAAAAGGCCAGACTGCTTTGTTCTTTAAAATTTTTTTAAATTATTTTTCAATTACAGTTTACTTTCAATATTATTTTGTATTGGTTTCAGGTGTACAGATTAGTAGTTACACAATCATACACTTGATAAAGTGTTCCTACCGGATATTTCCAGTACCCACCTGGCACCACACAGAGTTATTACAATATTGTTGACTGTAATCCCTATGCTGTACTTTACATCCCCGTGACTATTTTGTAACTACCAATTTGTACTTCTTAATCCCTTCACCTATTTCACCCAGTCCTTAAACTTCTCTTCCATCTAGCAACCATCTATCTATGAGTCTGTTTCAATTTTGTTTGTTCATTTTTTCCTTTTGAAACTGCTTTTATTTATCATTTTTTATTGTTATTCTATTACAGTTGTCCCAACTTTTCCCCCTTTGCCCTCCTCCCCCCATCCCACCTCCCACTCCCACAGTCAATCCCCACACTGTTGTCCATGTCCATGGGTCATTCATACATGTTCTTTGTCTAGTCCCGTCCCCTTCTTTCCACCATTATCCCCCTTCTCTCTCCCCTCTGGTTGCTGTCAGTCTGTTCCATGTTTCCATAACTGTGGTCCTATTTTATACATTAGTTTACTTTTTATTTTGTTCTTCGGATTCCACACATAAGTGAAGTCAAGTGGGATTTGTCTTTTCTCTGACTGACTTATTTCACTGAGCATAATATCCTCTAGGTGTATAGGTGCTGTCACAAAAGGTACGATTTCATTTGTTTTATAGACCAGACTACTTTGAGTGGGAGGTTCAATTTCTGTGGGGATAATGAAGGTTCCAAGAAGAGAAGCAACACAAATACAAGGCTGTATATTGTTTCCATGATTGTTGGCACTTTAAGAGAATCTGATTTTTTTTCTGAAGGTGTGAGATCTCATCACTCTACAAAGCTTCTTTCTTCCCTCTTACCTCGGGAAAATTTTTGCTCTGGATTCTTTAAAAATTAGCTGCTCAGATTAACACTGAATAAAAGTGACAAAGGCTATAGGCATCTCTGAAGTCAATCATTACTTTCAATAGTTTATTTAATCTTTTTTACATTAAAAATGATGTCCAACATAAATAACACTGATCAATTTTTTTAAAAGATTTTATTTATTTATTTTTAGAGAAAGGAAAGGGAGGGAGAAAGAGAGGGAGAGAAACATCAATGTGTGGTTGCCTCTCACGCACCTCCTACGGGGGACCTGGCCTGCAATCCAGGCATGTGCCCTGACTGGGAATCAAACTGGCAATGCTTTGGTTCACAGGCCTGCGGTCAATCCATTGAGCTACACCAGCCAGAGCTGATCAATTTTTATGATTATTCGAAAACCTCTGACAGTCTTTGAAAGCATACTTATAGTTCTATTTAGAAAATACCCTTTGACAACTAGTTTCCTATTTCCATAATGAGTCACAGGTTGGGGGTTTTATCCTAGTATTCCCACAAATTCTGCACTATTTTTTCATCACGAGTAGTGTGTTCCAGGACCACTTTTCTGAACTGCCTCATTTCTGTGGGTTGGGGGGATACAAGCTGACTTTGGTTTTCAGCTACATCTTTCTCTAAATTTTAAAAATAATCATGTATTACATTTCTAGTCAGGAAAACTCCCAATAAACATTCTGAAAAGTTAGTTTAAAACTTGTGTAAGTGATTACATTCATGTAAAGTTTGAAAACAGGTTAACCTAATCTAGGGTGTCAGACTGCTGGTCAGTGGGAGTGGCGACTGGAACAGCTGATAAAATTCCCATTTCTTATCTGGGTGTTGGATGCATGTGTATGCTTATAAAAATTCATCGAACTATATACTAAGGATTTGTGCTTTTTCTCTGTATGCATATTTTAATTTAAAGTAGGGAAAATTGACATAAGGTTTGAATTAAGAAAAAAATCCTTATAAAATTTAGGGACTCCTAAATGTTGAAGTGATAAGAGGCACATGATACAAGGGTCTTCTTTTAGTAGGGAAGAGGCTTTGTCTGCCTGGGTAGTTTTACATAAGAATCAGGCCTCCTTTTTTTAGACTATTAGTGAGAACTTAAAATTCTATGTTGTGATTTTTAAGTCATCCCAGGCACAGATGTGAATTAAACAGGCAGTAAGGCTGGTCTCTGGGAGTCCTCTGACTGCTACGTGAGCTTAGCAAGCACTGCCATTTTATCTCCTCATTTCATTTCATCTCTACTGACTTTCATGAAACAATTTATAAAAAGAAGGAAAGAAGAATGCCAAGTGTAATGGCAGAGAAGAAATCTAGAACAAGCCCCAGCTTTGGATAAATTGTAGACTGTTGAACACTTGGATCTATGATCCAGTGCACCACATGCTCTATTACAGAAAAGAGAGATTCAGAAAATACTGTGATCGCTTTCTCCCACAGCCACATAAATTACAAGTAAGTTACAGAACCACCACTCTTGAGAACCATCTGAAGACTAGCTGAGGAGACTGCCCATTACTAAGGATATAAATAAGCCACATCAAGACTGGTAGGAGGGCCAGAAACTCAAAACAGACTGGTCCCACACCCATATGTGGTGGCTGAGAATCAAGAGAGATATCTCACCTCTGGAGGTCCCCCCTGAGGAGCAAGGGGTCCTAGCCCCATACCAGGATCCTCAGCCTGGAGCACCAGAGCCAGGAGTCCCCACAATAGCTGGCTGTGAAAATCAGCAGGGCTTCCATCCAGGTGAAATGAAGGGCTCCTGGAAACCAACCTGTACTCTTAAAGGGCAGAGCACAGACCCACTCACTCATAAAAACTTGCCCTTCAGCTCCAGAGAAGGGATTGCAGTTTAAAAAGCACCAGGACATATGAGGATGAATTGAATGGTATGGCTTCGGGGTGAAGACTTTGGAGGGGCAGCTTTTTCCTAGACAGAGTGCTGGCAGAGGCCATTGTTCCTCTGTTGAGTCTTCCACCTACAGAGCCAGGAGGCAGGCACAAAATCTGAGTCTTCAATCTGGCTAACACCACTCACCCCACTCCAAATACAAATGCAGAATATAAATGGTGATTCCCTGAGAACCCACTCTACCCAACTTGTGTGCCCAGCCTGAGTCTCTTTCAGCAGCAGTTCCTCACAAGCAAGCAACCAGCCTTGGACTGCACTGTGGACTTTCCTAAAATCTCTCAAAGGTTCACAAAACCAAACAAGCAGTGGCTGACCTTGGTGTGCCCTGTACTTTTGGCTAAACAGCCCCGATCCTGGCACAAGTGGCAGCTGGCCTTGGTTCACAGATGAGCCTCTCTCAGGAGCCTCCAAAAATCAGCACAGGCAGCTAAATGCTGCAGATCACTTTGTATCTCCTACCAGGTTGGTCCAGGCTAGACACAGGTAGTGGCTGGACCTGGGCCTACAGTGAAAGTCCACCTAAGAGGCCCTAGAACCAGCACACCTAGTGTCTGGCTTCAGAACACAGCAGGGCACCAAATGATTTCTCCATTAATGATAGACCCAAAGGGTAGATTCAGCAGGTACCCTTCTAGGGGGTGGTCAGCCCCCACACAACAGCTAATCCACTGTACCCATAGTGAGTCCTCACAGCCAGTCAGCCTGAGGGTCAGTCCCACCCACTGAAGTGCTAACAGCAGTCAAGGTTCAATTACAATACAACCCACACAAGGCACACCCCTGGAGCACCAGACTCAGGTGACCAGGAAGACTGCCACTGGCCCCCACAAGACACTATGGAAGGTCACCCTGCCAAGGAGGGAGATGTGACAGATCAACCTATACATAGGAACAAACACTGGAAGGCAGCCAAAATGGGGAGACAAAGAAGCATGTCCAAAATGAAAGAAGAGGACAAAACTCTAGAAAAAGAACTAAACAAAATGGAAGCAAGCAATCTACCAGATACAGAGTTCAAAATGCTGGTTATAAAGATTTTCATTGAACTTAGGGGAAGAACAGACAAACTCAGTGACAGAAACCATAAAAAAGGATGAGTCAGAAATGAAGAATACGATATCTGAAATGAAGAACATACTAGAAGGAATCAATAATATACTAGATGAAACAGGAGATCAAATCAACAATTTGGAAGACAAGGTAGTGGAAGACACAAAATCGGAATAGCAGAAAAAAGAAAGAATTTTAAAAAGATGAGGATAGTTTAGGGACTTCTGGGACAATATCAAATATAACAACATTCACATCATACTGGTACCAGAAGGAAAGGAGAGAGCAAGGGATTGAGAACCTATTTGAGGACATAATGGTGAAAAACTTTCCTAACCTGGTGAAGAAAACATACATAAAAGCCCAGGAAGCAGAGAGAAGGCCAAACAAGATGAACCCAAAGAGGCCCACACCAAGACACATCATAATCAAACTGGCAAAGGTTAAAGACAGAGAGAGAATCTTAAAAACAGCAAGAGAAAAGCAGTTAGTTACATACAAGGGGCTCCCATAAGACTGTCAGCTGATTTCTCAATAGAAACTTTGCAGGCCAGAAAGGACTGGCACAAAATAGTCAAACTGGAAAAAAGCAATGTTCTACAGCCAAGACTACTCCACCCAGAAAAGCTATACTTTAGAATTAAAGGAGAGACAATGAGCTTCCCAGAAAAGAAAAAGCTAAAGGAGTTTATCACCACCAAAGGAATATTACAAGAAATGTTAAAGGAACTTCTTCAAGATGAAAAGATAAAAAATATGAACAATAAAATTGCAATAATGATGTACCTAGGGACAATCCCTTTCAATGTAAATGGATTAAATGCTCCAAACAAAAGACACAAGGTGGTTGAATTGATGAGAAAACATGACCCTTACACGTATTACCTAGAAGAGAACAACTTCAACTCAAAAGACACAGATTGCAAGTAAAGGAATGGAAAAAGATATTTTATGCAATGGTAACAAACCCCTTCCCCCCTGGGGTAGCAATACTAATATCAGACAAATAGACTTTAAAACAAAGGCTATAACAAAAGAATAAGAACAACATTTCATGATGATAAAGGGATCAATATAACCCTTGTAAACGTTTATGCACCACCACAGAAGCAGCTAAATAGATAAAGCAAATATTGATGGACACAAAGGGAGAGATGGACAATAACGGGAAAAGTAGGGGACTTTAACACCCCAGTGACTTCAATGGATGGATCGTCCAGACAGAAACTCAACAAGGTAACAGCAGCCCTTAATGACATATTAAAGCAGATGAATTTAATTGATATTTTTAGAACATTTCACCCCAAAGCAGGAGAATATATATTCTTTTCAAGCGCACATGGAACATTTTATAGGATAGAACATGTTAGGTCACAAAGCAAGGCTCAATAAATTTTGAAAGACTGAAATAATATCAAGCATCTTCCATTACAATGGTATGAAACTGGAAATCAATTACAAGGAAAAAACTGAAAAATACACCAACACATGAAGGCAACATAACATACTACTTAACAATGAATGGGTTAACAATGAGATCAAGGAATAAATCAAAAGATACCTTGAGACAAATGAAAATGAAAACACAACCCCTGAAATCTATGGGACACAGCCAAAGCAGAGCAAAATTCATAGCAATACAGCTCTACCTCAAGAAACTAGGTAAGTCCCAAATAAGCAAGCTAACCATATACCTAAAAAAGTAGAAAAAGAACAAACAAAGCCAAAGTGAGTAGAAATTGATAAACTTTTAAAAAAGAAAAAGAAGACAAGGACCCAAATAAATAAAACCAGAAATGAAAGAAAACTGACAATACCAACTGAAATACAAAAAATTATTAAAAAATACTATGAATAATTATTGCCAATATAATGGACAACTTGGAAGAATTCGATATGTTTCTAGAAACATGCAATCTTCCGAGACTAAATAAGAAGAAACAGAAAATCCGAACAAATTGACAACAACTAATGAAACCAAATCTCTAATCAAAATGCTTCCATCAAACAAAAGCCCTGAACCAGATGCCTTCACAGGTGAATTTTACCAAATATACAAAAATTTACCTATTCTCTTCAAACCATTTCAAAAAACTGAAGAGGAAGGAAGGCTCCCACGCTTACTTTAGGAAGCCAGGATTACTCTGATTCCAAAACCAGATGAAGACATTACAAAAAACTAAAACTATAGGCCAATACCCCTGATGAATATACATGCAAAAATCCTTAACAAAAATATTAGTAAATGAGTTCAGCAATACACTAAAAAAAAAAATCAAACACCACAATCACGTGGGCTTTATTCCAGGATGCAACATTGGTACTGGGTTGGCCAAAAAGTTCATTTATTTTTTCCTGTACAATGGCTCCAGTAGTGCTTACTTAGTTCTCCTGAACTTCATTTGAAACATTGTTAGATTGTATTGTGACAACTGTCATATTGGCGTGCACTTAAAAAAAGAACCTTATCAAAATTGTTGAATTTCTGTGTAGCCATTTTAATATTTAAGATGGAAGAAGATATGTAACATTTTCAGTGTATTATGCTTTATTATTTCAAGAAAGGTAAGACACACACACAAAAAAGATTTGTGCAGTGTATGGAGAAGGTGCTGTGACTGATCAAATGTTTCAAAAGTAGTTTGCGAAGTTTCTTGGTACTATTGACTTTTTGGCCAAGTAATTCTTTGCTGTGGGACTGTCTTATGTATTAAAAGATATTTAGCAAGCCCTGACTGGTGTAGCTCAGCGGATTGAACGTGGGCCTGCGAACCAAACAATCGCGGTTCAATTCCCAGTCAGGGCACATGCCTAGGTTGCAGGCCAGTTCCCAGCAGGGGACTTATGAGAGGCAACCATACATTGACATTTCTCTCCCTCTCTCCTTCCCTTCCTCTGTAAAGATAAATAAATAAAATATTTTAAAAAAGATATTTAGCAGCACCTCTGGCCTCTACCCACTAGAAGCCGACAGCGGGAGATAGATGACATACTCAAGATATCCAAATCAATAAAGTTATTGGTGAAAATGTAAATGTGTTTTTTATTTTACAGAAAAAAACATAATGGACTTTTTGGCCAACACAATGCAATATATGCAAGTCAATTAACATTATACACCATATAAACAAACTAAAGAATAAAAAATCATATTATAGTATCAATAGATGCAGAAATAGCATTTGACAAAATCCAGCATCCATTTATGATAAACTCTCAGCCAGTGGGAATGGAGGTAACAAACCACAGCATAATTACATTAGCCAAGATTAAAGAGAAGGAGAGACTCTTAAAAGCAGCAAGAGAAAAGAAGAGAGTTACCTACAAAGGAGTTCCCATCAGAATGTCAGCTGATTGCTCAAAGGAAACCTTGCAGGCAAGAAGGGGCTAGAAAGAAGTATTCCAAGTCATGAAAGGCAAGGACCTACATGCGAGATTACTCTATTGAGCAAAGCTTTCATTTAGAATGGAAGTGCAGATAAAGTGCTTCCCAAATAAGGTCAAGTTAAAGGAGTTCATCATCACCAAGCCCTTATTATATGAAATGTTAAAGGCACTTATCTAAGAAAAAGAAGGTAAAAAATATGAACAATAAAATCACAACAAACTCACAACTATCAACAGCTGAACCTTGAAAAAGAAAAACAAAAACATGCCCTGGCTGGTGTGGCTCAGTGGATTGAGTGCCAGCTTGAGAACCGAAAGGTTGCGGGTTCGATTCCCAGTCAGGGCATGTGCCTGGGTTGCAGGCCAGGTCCCCAGCTGGGGTGTGAGAGAATCTTATGTTTCTCTCTCTCTCTTTCTCTCTTCCTTCCCTTTCCCCTTTCTCTCTCTAAAAATAAATAAATAAAATCTTAGAAAACAAACACTAAGCAAACAACTAGAATAGGAACAGAATCAGAGAGATTGAGATAACACAGAAGGTTATCAGTGGGGAATGGAGGGGGAGAATGGGGGGAAAGGTACAGGGAATTAGAAGCATAAATGGTAGGTACAAAATAGATGGAAGGAGGGTAAGAATAGTATAGGTAATGGAGAAGCCAAAGAACTTATATGTATGACCCATGGACATGAACTATGAACTAAGAGGGGAGGGAATGCTGGAGGAAATGGGGGTCCAGGCAGAGGGGCATAAAAAGGAGAAAGAAAAGAATGGGATGACTGTAATAGCATAATCAAAATATACTTAAAAATAATATTGTAATAACTATGTATGTTGTCCAGTGGGTAATAGACTTACTGGTTGTCTTTGTTAAATTATATAAATGACTAATCACTATGCTGTATACCTGAAACTAATACAATATTGTATGTAAATTACAATTGAAATATTTTTTAAGAAAAAGAAGAGATTCATGAAAATGTTTTTGGAAGTACTATAGGCTAAATTTACTTGAATAGCTCATATGTGTACTTCATTTTATATTTATTTAATCATTAAGATCTAAACTGGATACTTCATTTTCATTACACTTTGCAATATCTCATGGAAGAAGTCAGATGATGAAGTGTTATTTGTAGATTTGGAGAATCAAAAGACCTTTGCAGTTTTTCAGAATATCAACCATGTTTTATCTGTTTAATCATCCTCAATGCCACAGAAAACAAAGGTAGAGAGAGAGACAAGTTTCTTGGATCATAAAACTATTGTTTGTGATCTCCTATAGGAACAAATAGGCATCATTCTATTAATTATGCAAATATTTGGACTATTTTCCATCTATACTTGGGAGATTTGCCACAATATCAGTAATAGTATTCAGTTATAATGATTTATAGGTACTTTCATAAAAAAACATCAATCCACCATGGCCAGTGTGGCTCAGTGGTTGGAGCATTGTCCTGTAAACTGAAAGGTTGCAGGTTCAATTCCTGGTCAGGGCACATGCCTAGGTTGCAGGTTCCACCCCTGGGGCACATATGGCAGGCAACCTATTGGTGTTTCTTTGTCACATTGAGATGTTTCTTTCTCTTTCCCTCTATCCGCCTCCCAAACTTCCTTTCTCTCTCTCAAATCAAGAAGCATGTCCTCAGGTGAGGATAAAAAAAAACATCAATCCAATGTATGGAGACTATGAAAATCCAAATCCAAATAAAATATATATCACAGTATATAATGTATTCATGTTTATTCACTAGGACCTCTGTGTGAAATCTTCCAATGACCTGAAAAACAGTCTATGAGCCAAAGTAGAAATAAGTTACTTAACGACATGTCACATTTGGCTAGTTAATATTTTAAAAACACCTTTTTTTTTCATTTTTCGATTTCTGTGAAACTGTGAAAGTAATTAAATTCATTTCATGTATGGCATGTCCCATGCTCTTTTGATGTTGAATGTATGCTATTATAAAAGCGGTAGCTGATGATTTCAATATCATTACAAGATGTATCTTCCTAGAATTATAAAAGTGTATTTCAGTCACATTAATGGCTGTATTCATAAATCCTGATGAAGGAAAAGATTATTATATGTACTTTAATTATAGCTATGATATAAAATTAAGGATATTGAGATTATAAACTTATCTTACTTTTGATGATAGGTTTATTTGTATTGAAAAACTGAAATCTGTGTAACTTTGATTACTTTGAAGTAAGGACTGTTTGAATTCTACTTGTGTGAATTTCCAGCACTGGGTTCAGTATATTGATATAATCGGAGCTCGGTAAGTTCTTATTACTCTTCTAAGGCTTTTTACACTTTTTTTTGCACATGGACACAAGCTGGTTCTACTATGTCATTTGGGGCAGGGATAGGAGTTGGGGCAGAAGAGAAGGGTAGATGCAAGCAAGAAGTTTCAACAATATGAGTAGTTTTCTTTCTTAAGGTGGATGGTGGATACACAGGTGTTCATTGTATTTATTTTCTTATACCTCTTTGCATAATTCATTTCTAAAAGAAAACAGTAAAAACTAAGTATAATATTCACAGATTTATTTTGTTTCACAGACTGGCAAATACTGGATCATTTACTTCAATATATCTCACCAAAAGTGCAGAGAGAAATGTGTTGGGAAAGCCTAATGAAAGTTGAAACCCACCTCTCTGCCCTCTCTGATGGTTTTTCTTCTCAATGAAGTCTGTGTTAGAAATTAAACATTATTTTAATTGCAAGTGTCATTGCAGCAGAATAGATTGGTATAACAGCAGCAACATGCCACACCTTCAAGCATAACTCTTCCACTGAGTAAATTACCTCAATTTCCTGTGACTGCTCCTGATTGGTTGTATACATCTGCTGAAGAGAATCCTCCAACTCTGTGTTCCGATCCAGTAATGTCTTCCCAAGCTCAGCAGCAAGTTGGAGATCTAGAACAAGTGAAGAATACAAATGATTTCACTTCAACATTTTATGTAACCCAGTGCTTAAAATATAAATGAACCAAGACCCAACCCAACACAGAAAATTTAAGTCACTTCTGGCCAAGATGGAGGTATAGGTAGAGACACTGTGCCTCCTCGCACAACCAAAATAAGGACAGCAACAATTTAGAAACAAAATAACAACTAGAACTGATAAAATATTGAACTATATGGAAGTTCGACAACCAAGGAGTTAAAATAGACACATTCATCCATACCAGTGCGAGGGGCAGAGTTTGGCAGTTGGGCAGAGGGGAGTCACAGCAAAAAAAGTGGTGGCACCGGGCATGCAAGGCAGCAGCTGACAAACCCCAGGTACTCAAGACAGCAGCAGGCAGACCCTGGTGTACAGCCAGTGGCTGGCAGACTCTGGGTGC
>PVKM010046712.1:0-11635 GCA_004027735.1 Carollia perspicillata
GACAAAAAAGACTGATAAAGTGTTGGTGATAAATCGTAGGTAAATTATGTCCTGCATAGGCAATCTTTTGATGTGGTGAGTCAAGTACATAAATATGTATAGAGATAAATTACCTCAGCAGGAAAACTATGTAGGCTTTAATAAATCTAGACCTCAAAAATATAGAATTACTGAATAGACATTTCAGGGTTCTTTTGAAGACGTCTGGTGAATTCTGTATTCCTCCACAGTGTGTCATTTAATCTGTCAGAGAAACAGCTCTTAAAAAAATGAAAATGTCTACCCTCCATTATCTATCCATCGACCATGGAGAGAGCTTTTATACTGAACATACAGGCGATGGGCTCTCTTTGGACTCATCACTTACATTAGCAAGGACAGTTAATAAATGTCACCTTGAAGACAGACATACTTCAATGAAACCTGAAAATACTCCATCAGCTTATGTAAGTGTTAAAATCATTAAGTACACAAAGAAAATCGCCCTTACATACATTTCTTGCGTCTTCCACAGAAATGCTGCTTTTGTGGATGCCCGAGGTTAAAGCGGCCGTGCACGTGTTGGTTTTCATGATAGGAGAGGTGGCGGCTTTCCAGCTCCTGCTGCCTCTGGACCATCATGACCTGCCGCCCCCTCTGACCCCGCGGATCTGTGGATCTCTTATACAGAATGTGGGAGGGAGGCCCACCTTCGGCAGAATCGTTGAGTCTTCCTCCTAGGTGTGAAGGAAGTGGCTTTAAGAAGTAATCCGCTTCTTGGGTTCTTATCATGCCTGACTGAAAAATGGAGAGGAAGGAAGAAAACACAATTATATTTCCAACTGGAGACAGAGCAAGCACTGCAAGCGTTCCTTGTTTTATTCTTACAAGCGTGCTGCTCCCACACGCTGTTCCGTCCTTGAGAATCCATCTTCAAGGGCTCGCACACCTGGGTTGGGATCTACAAATGGGAAACGGCCATTGCTGTGCTCCTCCCATATGCAACCTTGCAGGAAGGCGTGTGTGGAGGCGTTCCATGACTCGACTTCAGCAAGAGACAGAGAGCACACAACGTACTCATGTCAGTTACTTCTAACCAAATAATGGAGGGGAAAGCACACCTACACAGAATTAGATATTAGTATGGGTCTGTGTGTGGGAAGGGGTTCCCAAATGAAAAATAAAATTACAACCCTAACAGGGTAATTTGCAAAACCCTTTAAACTTGAATTACTGTGATTGCTTTCTATAAAATTGTAACTTAAAATTAGTCCAGAAAAAGAATAAAAGAATTTCTGAGGAAATCAGGAAGATCTTTTAAAAAGCAAAATAGAAAAGAACTGGCATTATAAAAATGCCAGAAATGTCTGTACAGCACAACGCAAAACTAAAGCAGCATGAACAACACTAAAAATGCCTCAAAGAAGATGAAATTGGGAGGCTTTGTACCTTTTGGAGTGACAAATATTTGTAACGTTTGATAGTAAAAATTGTTGAAGAACGTGGGCACGAACTGTCCACGCGACACTGTGGGAAGTACGACCTGGAGCCAGGAGCCAGGCCACCACCGCTATCAAAATACACAGCTCAGTTCTAGGAAGTTACCTTTTAAATATTTTGTCAAATATTCCATGCAGACACATCTCCAATATTGATAAATATTTATGAATGTATACTGCAGCATTTTAACAGCAAAAATGCACAAAAACAAAAACAAAAACAGTAAAAACAAGAATTTAAATGTTTACCAATTAATTCGGGGTAATTTTTTGTTAAAGATTTTATTTATTTAATTTTAGAGAAGGGAAGGGAGGGAGAAAGAAAGGGAGAGAAATATCAATATGTGGTTGTTTCTCCAGCACCCCCTCCTGGGGACCTGGTCTGCAACCCAGGCATGTGCCCTGACCGGGAATCGAACCAGCTATCCTTTGGTTCACAGGCTGGCACTTAATCCACTCAGCCATACCAGCCAGGGCTTAATTCAGGGTAATTTTTAAATGCACATTTATATACTTCTAGAGTGCATACCATTAAAAGGATGATATAATTATGTACTTATGATAATCATAATTAAACATTTTTTCTTGAGTTCCTGAAACTAGCTAATACATTATATCGTATATAATACCTTATTTATCACTCACAGTGATTCTGTGATGTTGCCATCATTATTATCCTCCTTTTGACATGAGGAAACAGAGAGAGGGGGTGATTAACATGTTCAAGTTCACCTGGCTAGGAAATATACTGCAGGGATTTGAACAAAACCAAAGTAAATTCAGAACCTATAAGTTTTAGGTTTTCAAGGTTTCCAAAAGGCATTAAACTTTAAAAGAGTATATAATAAAGTACATAGTTGAACCTAGTTGTGCTCCTTTTGAAAAGCATGCTTCTATACCTAGGGACTTTTCCTGGGAGAAGTGATGAGAACTTGTCAATGGTGGTTATCTCAAGGGAAGAAAGATGAGTAGGAGGGGTCTGAAAGGGAAATTCCACTTTCATTTTTATATCTTTCTGTTTGTGTGCACCATTGCATGGCTGGATCACAGAATGACGGATGGATTTTTAAAATCCCTAAAAAATATAAATAAGCATGGCCATATAGTCAGAGTACAATAAATTACTCTTAAAGAACTGTCAGGTACTGTTTAAACCTCTCCAATACTGACCTCCCAGAACTATAATTGTGCTGATTTTCTCCCAAGTTACTTTGATAATTTAGTATATGGACCCTTGTCAGGTGTTCAAAGACACTGATGCACGGGTGCCTGTTCTAAGTGGGCCTCTGACTGAGGAGCCCCAGTCTGATTCTCATTCGGGGGGTACTTCCAGTGCGTCCTCGCCACCAAATGAAGTTCTTAGTTGGGCCGTGGTGTGCTGCACGAATCTGAATATCTGTACAGTGTGGATGGCAGGAATGGGGAAGCACCTCTTAGATCTTGGGAAAGGGCCAAATATGGCTCTGGGGGACAGTAGAGTCAGGGATTGGAGATACAAAAGGGGTAACCAGGCTTATGGTACATTTGGAGATGGAGCATTGGCCCTAGTGCTCCTGCTGGTGGGGCAAAGGTAGGCCTGGTAAATTATCAATGAAGCGATCAGTAGCATGGGGGGTAGACCTCCTGGGGCCTGAAGGCAGCCTCACAGTGGAAAGTGAAATACTCGGAATTTACCCTCTGGATCACAGAGGAGGAGGCAGCGTCTCCCGCCAGGTTCCACGTGAGTGGCTTGGTAATCTTTCTTGCCTTCTGGAACTCAACCAACTAAGCTAGGATACAATAATGCTTTCATGTTTGCTGTTCTATCAAGAAATAGACAAATAGGAGATTAAATAATAGCCAAAGCCAGTTGGGTTTCACCCTATTTGCATTTAAACTAACCTAGGAGTAGCAGAGCCATCATGGATGTGTTTGATCTCGTGCAATTAACACAATCCAAAGAGGTTTTGCACTCTATTGAAAGAAACTAGTTTATTGAACTAAAAAAAAGGAAAAATTAAATATTTGCTTAAAATAAACTTTTCTGACATACAAATAATTCCTTTCTTTATGAATTAGCCTTTAGAAGACCGTCAGTTCCACTATGTTCCCGATCAGAGGTTATTCGGCATGTCTACTGCAAGCCCTAGTAGACCCATAAACATCGGCCAGATAAGCCAGACACCCCAAGTAGAATTATCATCCAATTCTACATCATGACCTGTGTGACCTTGGAAGTTTTACTTAGCTTCTCTGTGCTGTTTTGCCATCCAGGCAGCAGATATAAAGATAGCTATTTGCCATGAGATTTTAAGACTTAACAGTAACTTTAAATACATAACTTGCAGTAAATGTGCAAATGAAATTTGCTAAATTAAGGAAACAAAGAATGTGAAATTACATACTTCCCCCTGATAATTCAGGAGGCTTGGGGGCACTTTTCACTGTACAGTATGAGATCTCTCTGAAGCCCGAGTGTTGGTGCACCTCATGTCTACGATTGCCCCGAACACATCTTTGCTTCTCTGGCAGGATCCCTTACCTTTTACACTCTTTCTGGCTTCTTCACCTATCTTGCTGCACTATTAGTTTGCAAGTTTATTTAAAAGATCAGGCAAATCATGGAAGATTAATGTTTTCTCCTTATCTAAGTTTTCTTTTGCTTAATCAAAAATATTTATTTGGAAACTCATAAAATGTCTAGTGTACACCTGCCCACGGTAACCACTGAGATGTCAGCTGGGTGGCTTATTAACCAGGCTTCAGAGAAGGCCAATGTCCCCCAGGCTTTGCAAAGGAGCTCTCCCAGGGCCTACATCTCTCGTGGCCAATTCTGTAAATCATTTCACATTGGGAAGCCTACCAAACACTCATGCTGAATTTATAAGGAAGGAAAAAATGTGTGTCATGTTAGTGCTGAGAAAATGCTGCTTTTGAGCCGTGTAAGTAAAGAAAAGGTTGAAGTTTGAAAGTAGGATGTTCACTGTGTTTTATGCAGCGTTATCCAGTTAAAAGTCAGCAGAGTTCTATTAATGTGTATCTATTTATAAACACTGTCCGTAAAAGTTGTGTAAATCAAAAAATAAAACGGAAATTAAAAAGAATGAATCAATGTCGAAGCAGGGAGGGTGCCTTCCTACAGTGTAAGGAGTCCTCACTGAATCCGTTCTAAGATGGTCTCAGATGACACCATAACCTCTTTTCAAGACAACGGCTGTTAATAAACACAGTGAAAACACAGTCTGGTTAAGAGAAACAGGCATTTTAATTCCCTACTAACTTCATTTTTACTCTCTTTTGTTTTTTCTGTAAGTGTTGTGTTGAGAATATTCTACTTATTCTAGTCTTCTCAGTGATGTGTCAGAAACACAAGACAATCTTAACATTTATAGAACTTTTATAGAAGCCAGACTCGCTTTTTATTCTCTTATAACCTCAGGGTCACGCATGAACCTGGCCCAAGGCCAACCCCTCACTTGCCAAGGGCCGAAGACCACAGTAAAGTCTTGTTGCATGATTATCTGTGATCTTTTGAAAATGAAAATTCAGCCAAAATCTTCTAAGAAGCTGAACAACCACAAGGTTCTCTCTCTTCCCAAGAGATTTCATATCTGATTCTTATTATTCCTATCCCTGCTGCACCTAGTTTGAGCACTGGGCTTCCTTATTCCTCTTGCTTTCAAGGACAATGGGGCTGGTATGCTGGTCACAGGAAACACCCACCATCACAAACCAAAATCAGTCCAGTCTTCAAAATTCAGTCATTCACTCAGCTCTAAACTTGGTCACTGGTTACATTCTTATGGCTCATCTACAGCTTCAAAAAGGCTAACACTTTGATTCCTATAAAAGATTTCTGGTTAAAGTTAAATGCTGTAAAATTTGTTAGTTATGACATCATTTAAGTCATCACAATCCACCCAAAATCCTGAGCCCAGGTTTCTCAGAAATCTCAGTTCCTACTACAGGTACAGGGCTATCAGAACACATGTGTCACTCCTGATCACTTGCTGGCACCTGGGAGGGAGAAAAGGAAGGACAGGTGGGGCTGGAGGCAAGAGAAGCAGAACTGCAGAGGGGATCAGCTGGAGGCTGACTGGAGAGTTGGCAAGGAAGAGGTGTGAGTTCCAAAGGGGAGAGTTCTAGGTCTTTCCCCATTTGCATGGCTCAAAGCAGATTCATTCGCTTTGTTGAATTCTATCTGGATCTGTGACTTGGTCAAACTGGGTGAGTGTCATCACTAGTGGAGGACAGACAACAAGGGACACTTGGGTGAAATGTCATAAAAATATGCAGAAGTGAAATAGCTACACCGCCCACCCCACATACCATCATAGGACAGGTGCCGTACAGCTCAGCAAACCTGAGCCTTTTAGCCAATCTGGCTTTGCATAATTTTATGGCAGAAGGAAGCGGAGGTGTAATTTTAGAGTACAATTAATAATTGCACTAGAATTATCCCTGGCTAGTCCAAATAATTATCAAAAGTGAATTTATTCAAGAGTATTCCAGAATCTTTATGTTTTTCATCTGCTTTCAGAAACAATGTTTCTTTTGTCTTAAAGCCTTGAAACTGAAGCTTCAGGTGTGCAGCACGGTGAATGCTCACCTTTCCACACTTGTCCTTAAAATCTGAGGAGCTCCCATAGTTTTGTTTGCTATACTAATTTAATTCACCTGAACTTTAAATTATCAGTATTTCTTGCCTTAGCCTGTGATATAATTTTAGTAGTGACATAACTTATGGTTAGAGCTTGGAAAGGTATAATTACGTGTGACTCCCAGTAGCATGCCTGGCTGAAGAATGAACCTAGAGTGAAGGGTGACCCTCTGTTGGGGGTAAGCACTTCTCACCCACTTTATTGTTTCCTTAGCACCTCAGGATCCAGAGCACTGTACTCCTTGCCCTTCACTGGTTCCTCTCCAGGGAGGAAATGCCTTATCTGTAAGCTGGAACTCAAAACCGGGCATGCATAACACAGCCCTTTCTGTTCATGGACAGTGTCGCCAGAGGAAGCTCTTCTAATCAATGGATCCTGATCTTAGGATAAGCTCAACTGCCAGATGGACAGCACAGGTGTACCACTGTCCCAGGTAGGTCACTTCCAGGGATCATACTTCTGATGTACGGAGTATGCACATAGGAAAATGCAATGAATGTTGGAAATGTCAAAGATGCAGATGATATGCTGGGGCATGGCAGGCATTTATAGTGGGAAATCAAATTTATCTTAGAGATTAAATATCATTGTACTATGTACTTTAATTTTTCATTAATGAAATTTTTGTTCTAGTTTATATGCTTTTCAATTTTATGATATCTCTCAGGCTAACCTATTATAAGAAGTTAAGTCTCTGTGAAAGGAAACCTTTTTATTTTTTATTTATTTTTTATTTTTTTTAACTTTTAACAATATTTATTAACTTAAAAATACATTAGCTTTTGTCCATGTGTCCTTTATACTTGTTCCTATAATCCCCTCCGTTTTTTCCTGAAATTCCCTCCCCTCTCCCCTCTGGATACTGCCATCCCCTTTTCTATTTCAATGTCTTTGGTTATATTTTGCTTGCTTGTTTGTTTAGTTGCTTAGGTTCCTGTTAAAGGTGAGATCATATGGTATTTGTCTTTCACCTCCTGGCTTATTTTACTTAGCATAATGCTTTGCTAAGTGAAAGAAAACCTTTTTAAATACATGCTTTGCAATGTAGTGGCCACTAAATTTTAATTAAAATTTAAGAAAATTAAAAATTCAACCCTCCAACTGTTTAATAGATAAAAGTAGTACTTGTGACTTCCTGTAGCATGCTTGCCTGAAGAGATGGGTGTTCAAATTAAATTTAAATAAATTAAAATAAACTTAAAAATGTAGTCTTTCAATTGCCCGATAGCCACATGTGGCTAGTGGTTACCATATTGGACAGCACAGATATTTCTATCATGACAAAAAGTTTTATTGAAGATCACTTCTCTAGAACAACTGGTAATTAACAAATCTTTGGGAGCTTACTTCTTAAGACTAGTTTGCTAGATAAATGGGAGTTTGGTATAATATTTCTCTATAATAAATAGTATAGGTCACACAGTTAAGAACAATCATATAATCACATCCACAAGCATATTTATAAAATTGCCCCATGTGAAATATTCAAAACATGTTATGCTAGTACACCTGAAACTAACACACAATAATATTGACTGTAAACTGTAATTGAAAAACATTAAATAAACAAAGCAAATACATAAATAAATAAAATTCATTACAAAAATGTGTTATCCTAGATTAATTGCTTATTAGGACTGATTTTGATACACATAAAAATATCTGAACAAAGCACAAAAGAAACTAAATTCTCAGTTCCTGTATCTGCACATTCCCAAGACACGAAGTAAAATATTAAGCAAACCGTAATCTAGTCAAGGCACTGAATATATTGCTGCTACTTCATGTAACCAAAATACCATGGATTGAACATTATACAAGATTCCTTTACAGAACTGTGTAACATTCAGACATCAATTCTTCCATAACAGGAGAAATTCATAGTCCTCATCCAAGCAGTGTGTAGTACTTTTGTTCATTCATTTACTCATTCAATAATTCAGTACATATTCACTAACTGCCTATTAAGAGTCAAATGCTGTTCTAGGCAATCCAGATACAACAATGTACAAAGTAGACAAATACATAAATACCACCATGAGTAGGGGAATGGGGACAAATAATAAACAATAGACACAATAAAATGTAAATAAGAAGTTAAAATGCAATGCGTCAGTTCTTACCAACTTGATCTATGGATTCTATGTAACCTTAATCTAAATCACAGCCAATTATTTTAATAACAACAAATTGATTCTAAAGTTTGAACGGAGAGGCAAAGTTTGAATGGCAAGCCAGAACAGCTCACTCAATATTGAAAGAGAAGAATGAAATCTTAGGACTGACACTGCACAACTTCAAGACTTACTATAAAGCCACAGTAACACAAGGAGGGGAGAACATATTTTCAAACCACAAGGCTGACAAACAAGTATCTACAATATGTAAAGAACTCTCAAACACAACAGTAAAACAATACAATAGCTCAATTTTAAAAATGACCAAAAAATATGAAGACACATTTCACCAAAGAGGACATATAAATAGCAAATAAGCACATAAAAATATTCACCATCATTAACAATAAGGGAAGTACTAATTAAAACTACAATGCGACATCACTTCACCCTTTTCGGAATGACAAAAGTAATAATTAAAAAAGCTGGAGTAATGCAGACAGTGTGGTCCTGGATAATGAACAGATAGGTCAGCGGAAAAGAAAAGCAAGCCCAGAAGTGGACTCGCGCAGACATCATCAACTGACAGCTGACGAGGGAGTAGAGGTGATGCAACAGAGCAAAGAGCGGCTTCCCAGTAAATGGTGCTGGAACAACTGGGCATCACAAGCAAAGAAACGAATCTAGATGCACACTTTATATTCTTCACAAAAATTAACTCAACATGGACCACAGATTTTATTGTAAAATGCAAAGCTATAAAACTCCTAGAAGATACCATAGGAGAAAATCTAGATGGCTTTGGGTTTGACAATGACTTTTTAATTATAAGATTATTGAATTGCAGTTGATGTGCCATTTTATATTAGTTTCAGGTGTACAACATGGTGATTTTACATTTAAAAAACTTAAAACGTGATCACTGCGATAAGTCTATTAATCATGTCACCATACAAAGTTATTACATTGTTATTTTCTATATTTCCTGTGTTGTACATTATATTTCCTTGATCTTTTAGAGGCAGTACCAAAGGTACAATCTATCAGAGCAAACTGATAAACTGGACTTCGTTAAAAATTAAAATTACTGCTCCGCAAAAGGCACTGTCCAGGGAACAGTCAAACGACAGATTGGGAGAAAATATCTGCAAAAGGCATATCAGATAAAGGAGTTGTTTTAAATATATGAAGGACTCTTGAATCTCAATAGTAAGAAAACAAATAATTTAAAAAAGTTGTCCGAAGATCTTAGCAGACACCTCACCATAAAAGATACACACATGGAAAATAAGCATATGAAAAGATACTCCACATCATATGCTATTAGGGAAATACAAATTAAAAGTCAGATCCCACTACACACCTCTTAGCATAGCCAAACTGACAACATCCAATGCTGGTGAGATTGTGGAGTTACAGGAATTTTTGTTTGTTGTTGGTGGGAGTAGAAATGGTACAGCCACTTTGGAAGACAGTTTGGCTATTTCTTATAAAAACAACTCTTATTATAAGATACAGCAATCACATTCCTTTGTATTTCTGCAAATGAATTTAAAAAATTATATCCACATAAAAACCTGAACATGGATATTTATAGCTTAGCAGCTTCATAATCGCCAAAACTGGGAAGCAACCTAGATGTTCCTTAGTTAGTGAATAGATAAGTAAACTATGGTGTATCCAGACAATGGAATATTATTTCGCATTAAAAAAATGTAGCTATCAAACCATAAAAAGACATGGAGGAACCTAAATAAATGTTACTAAGTGGAAGAAAGCAGCGTGAAAACGTTGCATCCTGACTTCAGGTATATGCCGTTCTGGGAAAGGCCAAACTATGGAGATAGTGAAAAGAACAGAACAGTGGTTTCCAGGGCTTAGTGTGGAGGGAAGGATGAACAGGCAGAGCACAGAGGATCTGGGGCAGTTAGAAAAGTCTGTACAACATTATAATGACGGGCACGTGTCATCATACAGTTGTCAAAACCCACACAAAGCACAACACCTAAAGAGAGCCCTAATGTAGCCTACGGACTTTGGGCGGTTATGATGTGTCAGGGCAGGTTCACCAGTTGTAACGAATGCACCGTTCTAGTGGGGGTGTTGGTAGTGGAGGAGGCTGTGCGTGCGTGGGGGCAGGGCATGAGTGGGAAATCTCTCCACGCTCTGTTCAGTTTTCCTGTTTTGCTGAAACTGCTCTAAAGAGTAAAGTCTGTTAAAAGAAGGTTATATTCCCTGTGCTGTACTTTGCATCACTGTGACTGTGTAATCAATACCGTAATCACTCTGGGTGGTGCCAGGTAGGTACCTGAAATATCAGGGGGATCACTTTGTAAAGTATATGCTTGTCTAAATCACTACGCAGTACACCTGAAATATAAAATAATATTGGATGTAAACTATAATTAAAAATAAATTAAAGAAAAAAAGAAAGAACCCAGGACGACAAAGGATATCAGGAGTGTAGGAAAGGGGGTTTCAGTTCTAGATCAGGTAGGGAGGTGGCCTCATTGATAAGGTGGCATTTTGGCAAAGCCCTAATGAGATGAGGAGCTGGCTGTGTGACACCTGTGGGAAGGGCCTGGGCCAGGCCTTCGAAGGGAACAGCCGCTTCAATGGCCCTGTGGCCCAATATGGCAGAAAAAATCCACATGTGATAGATTTGCCAGCTAAGTACAAAAACAACGAAAACAATCCAGCAGGGTCTTGTTCACATTGGACAAAGTCTCTTACTCATTCTTTCTCAGCCCTTCAGATAAAGGGGACACAGGAAACTCTGGGCTTGTCCCTGTAGGCCACCTCCACCACCTTCCCCAGAGGGCTCCAGTTAACATCTGCTCATTCCACTCCAGCTCTCCTTCCAATTTTTTCTTTACATTTTTGAAGGGAACAAAAGCCACGGACTTGATCATTTCCTACTTATAAACGTGCAGGCGTGCCCTGACTTTAGAATTCAGCCCATCACCTCAGTGGTCAGGCTCCCATCTGGCTTGCTCCTGCCATCCTGCCTGGGACTCAAGGCACTTCTGCTGTGCCAGCACTGCTCCTGTTCCAAGACACAATACTCTCCTTGGCCTCAAAGCCTTCACACCCACTCATCCTGCTTCCTGATACACACCTCCACCAGACCTCCATTGGCCTGGGTCTTTCTCACCAAGCAGTTTGGAGTGACAGACTGAGGTTTGAGGACTTGCTTGCCATTGCGCTGCTCTTAATGGTAGATCAGTTGTCAGACTTGGCCTTGTAGCACTTGCTGTGGTAGTATAACGACAACTAGTGGCTTCTGTGGCAAAAGACTCTGCCTCTCTCCAGAGGGTGAGCTCCTGTGTTTGAGTGTGACTGTCCTGTGACCTAGTTCCTATATTTGCAAAGAGAGGATACAGCTACAGCTATTTCCCAG
>PVKM010046713.1:0-11621 GCA_004027735.1 Carollia perspicillata
GAAGGCCTCAATGAATTCCTCTCGAAGCCTCCAGACTTCCTTGGCTGGAGACGTGTTCCTCTTGGGACAGCTTTTCCCTGAGCCGAGCAGCCTGGTCCCCAGCTGTGCCGGGCCCTCTGGGTAAGAGGCACTGCCTTCAGCTTAGTCCATTAACACAAACATTCAAACACAAACATTCAAAAGCCACAGATCACATTCGAATAAATAAAGTAAGACTGAGAAAAGCTTCACCCCACGAAACCAAAGGGGTGTTTAAAAACCGCCCTTGCCTTCCAAGCAGGCAGGCAGCAAAGCCGCAGCCATTCCAAAGGCATGTGTGCTCAGTAGACCTGGGTGGCTGTGGCCACAGGCCTTTGAAGAGGAAATGCCATCCCTGGGACAGGCAGGCAGCCAGCTCCCGAGTCCTGAAAGTACCAGAGAGAAGCAGAAAGCAGCGGCAGGCAAGAGGGAGCGCAGTTCGGAAGCAAGAAAGGGGAGGAAGGTGCAGGGCAAGTAGGTGGAGAGATTCGTCCTAAATTGGGTCGCCGCGCCCAAACCGAAGGACGAGGAGACAGAGCAATTCACTGTGCCCCTGAGACGGAGCTGGGCACGAAGAGTCCTGGGCGGCGGGCACAGCCCAGGGTGACTAAGGCTTTGAGGAGGGGCGTGAGTCGTCGCTGAGGGGTGGAAAGGGGTGGTGGTGTCTGGGCTGAGAGATGCCTTTGCTTTGAAAGCTTCAGAGGAAATTAACTTTACAAGGTGCCTCCCTGTCTCCCAGAGTTATTAAAAGAAAGGAGGGAGCAAAAAAGAAATGGAAAAATGGTAATACCTCAGGAAGGGCTGTGTGATCCCAACTGAAGGAAATGGGAGGCAGATTAAGTGACTGACGAATGTGCAACCTCTCCTCAGGGAGGAAGAGCTCTGAATGTGACCTTGTACAAATGGAAATAAAAAGAACAACCTCAACAACCAATGTGGCCAAGGACAACACACACACACACACACACACACACACACACACACACACCCTGAATATCTAGAGATGACTGACTAATTAAGTACCTCCAAAACCCTCCAAGTACAAAAGCCTGTTAAGACTCCTGTCTCAGGGGGCGGCACTGAATGCTGCAGGAATGAATGGTCAGCGGGGCGTTGGTGTGAATCATGGGTGGGGTCATCAGAAGGTATTAGCCTAGCGGCCTCTGTGAGTCCTACCAGTGGGCCCATGGACATATATACGAATTGATTGCCCTTTGTTGATGGGGGAAAAAAAGCACTAGCTCTAAAACTCTTCCAAAAAAGGGAAGCCAACTGAAGCCATCTATTTCACAGAGTCGGAAGCCAGGTGTTTTGCTGCATGTTAAAAAACTGGGATTTAAATTTAAAAAACCCTCCTGCCTGACAGTAATCCTCAGATCAGATGAGGCCCCCTTGCCCAGCGCTGGCAAGCCCACTCCGTGTTTGAAAGCACAGCCCTCGGAAGCTCGTGCCTGCCCAGACACATGCAGCAGCGACTTCTTTCCATTCAAATCCCTGTCGGGTGGGATGGCAAATCACGGGGTTAAACAAAAATGTTGTGAGAGAAATAACCCATCTGCTGCTCCTTTTCTGTCTCTTCCCTCCGGAGTCCTCTGGTCTCTCAAAACCCCTTTGGATGCAAAGTCTAGGACTTTGATGCCTCTGGAGGTCACACTCAGACTGAGTGGGCCTGCTGATGGAGGGAGTGCCTTCCCGAGGACGTGGTTGAGCTTACTGGTGAAGGAAACGTCGCCCACTGGTTTCTGCCCGCTCCTTTATCAGTCGTGCTCGGGACCTCTCACAGCGCTGCTCCTCCCAAAGGGAGAGCCCTAGGAGGGCTGAGAATTTTCTTTAGCAAGTTTATTGCCTAGACCAAAGTTTACAAGGTCACAGCTCCAGTCTTCAGAGGCTATTTTTTATTTTCCTTTCTCATTATTTTGTGAGGGAGAATTTTCTAATGATCAGAAATGCCAAAATGCAATGTGCTGCCTCCAATGGTGATAAGCTTCCCTTCCTTGTTGTTGTTAGAACAGAGGCTGGATAATCACTTGTGAGAGGTGCTTTGGGGGGAGATTCTGACATTGGAGGTGGCCATGATCTCTAGGATCTCTTTTAGTTATAAGATTTCACATTTATTATCTCTCAACCTTTACTTACTGAGAAATCTCCCTAGAAGTTATTAATCTCTCAAAGCTTCAATTTTCCCTTAAGTAAAAACATTACATAAAACCTGTGAAATCACAAGTTTGATGTGAAAATCCTAGTTGTACTTTAGTAGGATTCATTATATTTATTAAAATTTAAAAATATTCATGAGTCACTTAAAAATCACCTTGCTTCCCCTCTGAGGCACCTTGGGAGGCGCCCAGCTAATCGGTCTCTATACTCTTTGGTTCAAAGATCCTAAGATCCTGTGGTTCTGCAGACTTCCATCATACATCTTGGAGGTGACCACAAGGAAGAGCTGTTTGCAAAAGATGACAGACCACTAAAAAGAGGTACTCGTTTAAATTTCTCCACTCTCTACATCACTTGGGCAACTTTGGTACTGTTGTTTTGGCAAATGAGGGGGAAGCACTCCAGAATGACCGGAAAATGAAAACGAAATGTTACCAGGATTCATGCCTCAGCCCTGCTTCCAGGTTGATTCTCAGCCTGGCTCCCCTTGCGGCACCCAAAGTGCTTACAGCAGGTCTGAAGCTCACCCCCCCACCTGTTAGCCCAGCGAGGCACAGACGGAGCTCTGGCATTCCCAGGGAAACTCTGGGGCCTCACGCAGGTATGGGTTCACATGGCCATTCCTGACCCAGCTACTGTGGCTGAGAGGGCAGGATGGGGAGGGGGCATCAATCCCAAACAAACCATATGGCTGAGGATGAGGGAAGTGGCTCTCAAAGGACGTATGGAGAGCCAGACAGAAGGACTAAGCAATGTGAGGCACCCCAGCCTTTGACTGTCTGACAACCTCCCACAGGTTCCACACATACAGGTTACGTTCCCCGGCCCCGCCACAACCCCAAAAGGGGGAGGGGTAATATGAAAACTCATCTAGTTACTAAAGCTAGATCCAAGTCCCATAGTTCACGCCAATGTGCAAAACATGTCGTGACTCTTCATGGTTCAGTGATCTGTGGGTAAAGAAGTTTAACCACATCTTACATCTAATGGGAGAGACAAAACAGAACTGCAGTAAGAATTCCAATTGTTAAGGGGAGAATGTAAAACATCCGAGACCATCAGTCCTCCCACGCAGCACCATCTTTTTGGGCAGAAATGGCAGAGTCCCTACTCTGCAGTGAAGGGAAGGTCTGGGGCTGCCTCAGTGTCTCTCTGCGAGGGCGATCCTCTTTATTCTGTTCACTCCTGTCCACTATTTCTGTGAGAGCCTCTTCAGAAGGCCAAAGAGCTTTAGCAGCCACTGCTTGCCGGGCCTGGAGGACTGATTGAGGGGTTGGAGAACCACTTTTGTCAGAGCTGGGGGTCTGTCTGGGATGTCAGTCTCATGACTTCAGTTGACTCCCATCCGTGTGTTTCTGGTTGTGGTGGTTAATTTCGTTTATCAACTTGACGGGGCCACAGGACACCCAGATATTTGGTCAATCACTATTCTACATGTTTCTCTAAGGGTGACTTTTGATGAGACTATTTAAATCCGAAGTCGGGGTAAAGCAGATAGCCTTTCCTAATGCTGGTGGCCTCAGCCAATCAGATGAAAGCCTGAACGTAACAGAAAGGTTGACTTTGAACTGGGATATTCCTTCAGACTTGAAATGAAACACCAGCTCTCTTGGGTCTTGAGCTTGCCCTCTTACCCTGCAGACCTTGGGACTTGCCAATTCCTACGATAATTCTGTTTCTCTCTCTATACACACATCCTATCGGTTCTGTTTCTCCGGAGACCCATGATTAATGCACCAGTCAATTCCGTGGGTTAGTATCTGGAGACCTCTTGATTGTTTCATTTAGAATGCAGGTTTGGGATGCTCTAAACTGATGGCTTCTGCTTCCACATGGCTCTCTGTGTGCGACAACACAGAGCAATAGCCAGGACAGGGAAGGGTCAGCCACTGTTCCTTTCCCAGGAGGCTGCACGCCAGCTGTATCTTTTCAGGGACATGGGGGCCCTTTCCACAGGCTGAAGGGTATAACAAGAGGAGTCTAGAAGAGGCCTGGAAGGTCGCACTTACTCCAGGTCCTAATCTTTATTATACTTTTCCCCTTCTCCTTTCTGTTCTTCAAACTAACAACTTTAGGAAGGAATCTGGCTTTTCCATTCAGTGAAGGATCTGACTACTACACTCATCAACTTAGACCGCAGATCACAGGCAGAAAATGTTGCTCGCAAGGCCCTATTTCATTCCTTCTTGGTTTTTAGAAGCATTAGTTTCAAAACAACTCTCTTCTTTGGAAGATTTACAAGGCCTTCAACCAATACATCCTATAGCCTGAACTTTTTAAGTCCCTTAATGCTGCAGCCCAGGGAGGCGTCTGGTCTGATGGTGCCAGTATACATTTGACAACGTAGGAACCAATTATTACAGTGCCACAAAGCAAGACGTGCTACTGGCAACTGTGGCAAAGACTGTTACTTGTCCCCCAATGCCCATTTAATCCTCCTGCTAGGGAGAATTTTTGTTAGGCACCTTGCCACCCAGAATAAACACTTTCTTCCATTTCTGTACAAGTAGGTGTGGTCACATGGCCAAGTTCTCTGCAAATAGGTCAACAAAAGTGCTGTGTGCCACTTCCATAAAATGTCCTTAAAGGGACAATGAAGACTGTTTTTCCTTTCACAGACCAATGCAATCTTTACTAACATTCCGGCCTAGGATTCAGAGGTTCTCCCCACTGTCTTGATTCAGCCAATTCTAGATCTGGGGCTTATAACTTGTCATACTTCATTGCCTGGTATTAATTTCTGATATAATTGACAGAAAATTCAACTTAAAGAAACTCAAATAAGGAAAAAAAAAAAAAAGAGCGTATTGGCTGATGCAACTGAATATCCCACAGGGAGAGATGGCTTGGCTTAATCTAGCCCTAATCAGCTTCCTTTGAGGTGTCACTGGTCTCAGGGTGGCTGTCCGTAGAGCAGCAAAACACGCCAACCCACGTCGAGCCTTGCCTCTTTATAGCAGGGGAGAGTCTGTGCCCTGCCTGTCCCACACCTTCCTTGGATGGCACCTGCTTGGGTCACTGCATAGTTTGAACCAAGCATGCAATCAGTCACAGGGGTGGGACACACTGACCTGTTTAGACTGATGAAATCCCACTTGGAACCTGGGGCTGGGCTTAATCCCATCCAGACCAGAAAGCTGAGAACAGTGGGGAGCTGGTAGTTTCCCAAAAGGACTCAAGGTATGGTTACCAAAAAGCAGACAGATGCATGCTGGGTAGCAAACAACAGATTTTCACCATACCCTTTAATATAATTTATACTCGTACCATCCCCTGGCCTGGGCTTTACAGAGTCATTACTACTCTTTGGAGAAATACTAAATAGGGACTGTAGGAGATTATGGATTATAAAGTACTTCTGGGTGAACGAAGTTACAGAATTTTAAATAAGGTACTTTTGATGGGCTAAAAGAACTGAGAAATAGCTTGCTTTCCCTCTCATTCCTAAGGGGCACACAAGTTTGGTAGGGGAAAGAAGAATGTGATTGCTTAGGAAAAAAAAACCAAATCGAACCTCACAACTGCTCTCCTTGCCACGCCAGGAAGTGGGAAAAGAACATCTGGATCGTGCTCTCCCTTCGACTGTCCACACACAGGTCAGCCACGAACAGTCGCTTCCTTCTTCCAGAGTCCCCATTAATTCGTTACCTGGAAGACCAGCTGCCCACTCTCACTTGGCTTTCCTTGCCACCTGGAGCTTTCCATTTCCAATACTTAGAAGTTTTGTTTGTGAGGGTCCAAATGTGGCAGAAACTATTTACAGGCTTCTCAGCTGCACTAGCGGCAGAGGCCAGGAATTTGGCTGAACAACTGACAAACCTTTCCAGGGAGAGATCTGAAGCAGAGACTTTGAAAAAACACCTTCCAATCTGTCAGGAACATGGAAAAAGCTGCTGTCTCTTCTACCTTGGCAGAGGCCCTAAAGCACACCATCGTAGCATCTGGTTAACCAACCACTGGAACGTCAAAACAGAGATCAGACTCTACTGTTTTTCTTTAGGAACACAGAGCGCAGTCAAGAAGAGTAGGACCACAGGGCTCTCGGAAAAATAAGAAGTTATTGGGCTTTAGGGACTGTCTTTGCACCACAGATTCATACCATATGGACTTAAACTAGCATCCACTGTTCAAGGAGCCCAAAGAAATCATGATACTGAGAGGTGGTGTGTGATGATCTCGTCTCACAGTAAAAATAATTTCAAGTGCTTAGCAGAAACCTGGGAGAAGGGAATTTTTTTCTGAAATACAGAAGCGAAATAGCTATTTGAAAGTCCCTGCATTACGTACCTGAGATAGGAAATTTCCCTTTTAAAAATCATGTGGCTTAGTTTACTTCTTCTTGGTTACATAGTTCAAAGCATGAACACTTCCTTTAATTCGATAAAATTAAGAATTAAGACTCACATTTCATTGTTTACAAGGCCTTTCATTTATTTCAACGCTCTGGCCTTTTTATGGATTTTCTCTCACCATCCCGTCTCCACCTCTGAAGCCGTGCTGCAGAACTCCAATGGGCCCCGAAATTGTGCACCTCCTTTGGTTGTCCTGTCGCCCCCAGGCCTGTGCTATCCAGAGGCAAAGCCCAACAGCTTTCAGACGGAGTCACCAGCATGCCACCCACACGTTGCTCCTGCAGCTCAACACGAAGTTGCCCTGACAATCATTAACAGTTGTCTTTGCACCCTTATGTCCTCTTCATGTGGACACTTGCGCCAGTGTATAGTCTTGGGTAGCTACAGTCCCCGAGTCTGCGGCAACTGCTCTGGGCCGTGCTCAGTTCAGTGGTGCACAATTCACAACGGACACCGAAACAGACCTGGATCCACTGACAGGAAATGGCATTAGCAATAATAACTGCTTTTAAACTGAAGTGATTAAAGTTTTTATGCCCAAACCAGCAAATAGGTAACACAAAGACAGAAACTGAACAAGCTAAGAGAAACACAGTCTGCAGTCCAACATTGAAAAGCCTCCAAGAAAAGCAGTTTCACAAATTATGAGGAGACTGTCCTACCTTTTCAAAAAATGAGTTGATGAAGTAGCTTATGAAAATAATTATTTCCATTTTTAAGTAGCAGTGCACTATAGTATTCACTCCAAATCATCATGAAAGGTAGTATGACTTCAGGAAGGCTAAGCCCACTCAGGGGGTGACCTCTGAAGCCCAACTTGCCTTGGTTTGAATCCTGGCTCACCTGTTTCCTTTCCATGAGACCAATCTGTTTGGAACTCAGCTTCCTTGCCCATGTGAATGGGGGTGCCAGTACTGTTCTTAATCAATCGACTCTAGAGCCCACACTGTAACAGCTCTGAAACCTCTGGTCCCCAACGGCCTCAGGCCGGGCCACAGTCCCCATGCAGTTGTCATCCCTGTGCATACGGAGACCTGTCTGTTCTTTCGGAATGGACAGCTGCAACCCTTCAAGATTTTACTCCACAAATCATTGTCCTGAAAGGGACACAAACCCTTTTGTTAATACCTTCTGATCAAGAAAACCAGCATCAGAACTTGCAGAACTCAGACGAAATTCACAGAAGCAGTGGTGGAGCACTTCCCTAGGAATGGCGGCATCGAGAAGTCTCACTCACAGACATCAGGCCCAATGGGAAGTTTCAGGAATACCTTTCCTAGTTAATTTCACTTATGTTTTTCTCTTTACGTAAGCAGAGCATATAAAAATTTGTCTCAATACTGTATTACATCAGTTCTACACTATGTTCTTTTTCATATTTTAACATCTCAAGTAAGGGTGTGTCACGCAATTGATTAAGCCGTGTTTTCAGTGGTATACAAAATGTTGTGTCTTACAATTGAGGGAGTTTTAGACTGCTGAAATACAGTGCCCAAAGAGCTCTTTACATATATATAAACATTCTAAATTGAATTTCTAAAAAGCATTATGTCATAACTCCAGGGAAGCAGTCCTGACACTTTGCTCACTTGCATATAAGTTTACAGTAAGCCCCGAGTAAAACAATGGAAATCTATACAGAACTATTCGTTCTTACTTACACAATTAATTATATCAAGATGGACAAATTTAACTTGCTTTCATGTAGGCAAATTTTTAATTTTTGTCCATTTTACTATTTATGTTCAAGTAACACTCCTCTCCTGCATTTTATTTTCTTGCCTCAAATGAAATATTAATGTATGGTCAAGATGGGGAGAAATGACTGAGATAAATGTCTTTGGTAAACAGCAATAAATTTGTCCAATTAAAAAGAAAAGCACTGTCATAATTTAATTGGTAGCATTGTTTTCTTCTTGGTGCTATATAAAAGGCACATTTTCTAATTAATGACATTTCAGATTTCACGAAATACTGCAGTGCCCACCTCGCAGGATTGTGAAGAGTCAATGACAAGCAGCTGTGTTGTGCTTAGAGTGGTGCCCAGCCTACGCTCAGTCCTCCATTTTCAGCTGTCAATGTTACCTTCTTAGTCAGGGGCCTTGCTATAGACTGAGAGCTAACAATCTATCAGAAAGCCTAAATTTTGTTTGTTTGTTTGCTTTTGTTTTCAACCTAGAGAACTTCCCTACTCCTCCCACCTCATCTCAGTACCCGCCCAGGCTTACTTTATGTCAGAAACTATGCTTGATGCTGTGATGATGCAAATATCAATCACAGATTTGGCTTTCAAGACCAATACAGAATTTTATACTAATTATATAGACAGGAAGAAAGATAATGCCAGGTAGAGAGAGAGGAATTAAGAGGAGAAAAATATACAAGCTCCATTACTTATCATTTAACAGTTTGACCTAAGAATAAGATTTAATCTTTATGTGCCTTAGTTTTCTCATCTATAAAGTGATTTATGGTAACCCTCAATAATGTGCCTGAAATAACACGAGTCAGTTCCATTCTTCACCTGGGCCCTGTTGACAAATGCAAGTGGGCTCAAATTCTTAACTCTTGGTGAAGGTAAGGAATAGGAAAGCCAAGGGGAAGCCAGGTGAAGAAACGGCAGGCTGTCTCAGGAAATGGGGGAGGCACAGGGTGGGTTCATCTCAAATCAGACTGATGGAATGGGCATCAACAACCTGGGAGATTCCTGGACTCACTCTGTTATCTTAGAAATACAGGTCGGACATAGGATTAACTCAGAGTTGTCCCCACTGATGTTTTAACTGGAATGGACATCTGCTACCAGGTCGTCTAATCTACAGAATGGATCTGGGACCTATGGTTAGATGCTAGGAATTCCTGGATAGCTAGTTGTGCAGGCTCACCCGGGATGTATTTCATGCTACTGAATTTTTTGTATTTACTGTCGACTATATTGTTGCATCTATTTCTCAAGATTGCTGTGAAAAATCTTAAATGAGTTGATGTATTTAAAGTGCTCAGAATAGTACTTGGTATTTAATAAACTGTTTTTAAAAAATAAATATATTTTAAAAGATTTCATTTATTTATTTTTAGAGAGAGGGGAAGGGAGAGAAAAAAAGGAGAGAAACATCGATGTGTGAGAGATACATTGATTGGCTGCCTCTCACATGCCTCCAACCAGGAACCCAGCCTGCAACCCAGGCATGTGCCCTGACTGGGAATTGAACTGGCGAACTTTTGGTTCTCAGGCTGGCGCTCAATCTACTGAGCCACACCAGCCAGGGCTATATTTAGTAAATTTTTAATACATATTAGTTACTACTCTTATTATCAGTGTGATATTAAAAACATTCAACCAGAATGACATTAGCATCAACCAATCAGGAGACACACAGAATGAATGTCACTATGACTTCCACATGGGAGGATGACCGCAGTGACTGCTCAAGCTGCCCCTTGAAGGGCAGGCAGGGATGTCCCCTGCACATGTGGGCGTAGTGAAGGAGAAGAAAGGTACGTTGTGGGGAAAAAGCCTGATACATACATGGTAACCTTCATGCTGTTTTGTGACTGAAGCAAAGGGTGAAAATAAAAGAAAAAAGAAAGAATGCTGTCAAATTAGATCAGGGACAAGTCACAGAGGGAAAGGGTTTTGATAACTTTATTTGGCAAGATAATAAAACGTAATAGTTGAGTTGCGCAGTAGCTCATCAAAGGCTAAAGGATGCATTTGGCCACAAGGTTCAAAATGAGTGCCATCCACCACACTGGAATATGGAAAATGTTTACATTATAGCTCCCTCTAAAGAACAAAGGCATACACACTTTAAATAGCTTCCAGGACCAAAGCTAAAATACCTTGTAATGATGTACAGATTCCCAAAGGTTTATTAAAAGGCTGATTTTTACTTAAGTTGTTTTTATTTTTTTGAAGCATTTCCCCCCTAATATGATCCTGATTTCAAAATCAGTATTTCTCTAATGTTGGTGAAACTGCAAGTTTCCAAATCTGTGATGGTAATGGACAGGTGCTACGTGCATCTGATCAAACCAGTAGCAACATAATGTCAAACACAAATGGAAAGCAGTTTTTAAAAGCCCACAGTGGCAACTCAAAGCAGTAATGGCATCAAGTAGGAATTAAAATCTCCAGTTAAAGCCAATGAGGGTGTGTAGGTTAATTCTGACTTTCACTCTTTACATAACTTCCAATCAGAAACCTCTTGCTACTCAAATTCAAACAGCGTGCCATGGACATCCATCACTTTTGGGTTCTCAGTGGCCACCTTTCCTCCCTTGCTCCCTGTGTGATTCCTTTTCTTGGTAATTCCCTTTCCTCGGGGGAAACTCCTCTCCTATCAGCTCAGGGATGAAATGTGATCCAGTCTGAGCAAAATCAAAGTTCTTTCCCCAAATTTTACATAACTTGCCATCACACTTTGGTTATGACATCATCTACCATCCTCACCTCATTGTCTCCCACCCCAAAAGAGCATCCCCAAAGAAAGTGTTCTTAGATGAGAAAACCAATCCAGGAAGAAAAATCAGAGGCAAGTGTAAGAGATGGCAGGATTGGTTCTGTGGGTGTTTGGACCCAGTCATGCATGGACTTCCCTTTATATGAACCAACGAATTGCCCTCAGGCTGACACTAGTTTGACTTGAGTTTCTGTTACCTGCAGAAATAGAGACAACTGGCTAATAATCAAAAGTGCACAGTATCTACCTGAAAATAAACACATTTTAATGCAGTAGTGTATGATTAAATAAAAGCAAACTGGTATCTTTGTTTAAGCAGTCCAAGTGTCCATGAGTTAGATGAGTGGATAAAACAACTGTGGGACATTTACACAATGGAGTACTGCTTGGCTGTAACAAAGAAGAAAATTTTACCCTTTGCAACAACATCGATGGACCTGGAGAACATTATGCTAAGTGAAATAAGCCAGTCAGAGAAAGACAAATACCATATGATTTCACTCATATATGGAATCTAATGAACAAACTGAACTAACAAGCAAAACAGAGAAAGACTCATAGATGGAGAGCAAGCTGACAGCTCTGGCCAGGGGGAGCCAAGGACTGGAGGGACTGAGCAAAAAAAGAAAAA
>PVKM010046714.1:0-11617 GCA_004027735.1 Carollia perspicillata
AAAATGACTGAGTAGTATTGCATTGTGTAAATGTCCTGTAGTTGTTTTATTCACTCATCTATTGATGGACACTTGGGCGGCTTCCAAATCTTGGCTATTGTAAATAATGGTGCAGTGAACACAGGTGTGCTTATATTCTTTTGAATTAGTGTTTCACTTTTCTTTGGATAAATTCCCAGAAATGGAATCACTGAGTTATAAGGCAGCTATCAAAAAAATAAAAGAACAACCCACTAAATGGGAGAACATATTTGCAATACGTCTGATAAAGGGTTAATATCCAAAATTTATAAAGAACTTATACAACTCAACTCCAAAAAACTAACATCCATTTAAAATAGGGTAAAAGAGCTGAACAGGCACTTCTCCAATAAGGACGTACAGATGGCCAATAGACATAGGAAAAGATGCTCAATGTCACTAATCATCAGAGAAATGCAAATTGAAACTACAATGAGATATCACTTCACACCTGTCAGAATAGCTATCATCAATACATCAGCAATCAACAAGTTCTGTCAAGGATGTGGAGAAAGGGGAACCCTTTTGCACTGTTGGTGGGAATGCAGATTCGTGCAACCACTGTGGAAAGCAGTATGGAGGTATGAGTTAGCTCAAAAAGATAAAAATGGAATTGCCTCACTGAGTTTTTCTACTTATTTATTTACACCTTTGTGCCTCAATTTCTGCACCTGTATGGGACTTTAACAATATGGTCACATCCAAGTTTGAGAAGTATTTATTTTAATAAAATTGATGTGCTTTAATAAAATAGCCATCCATTATCATCCTTAAACAATTTCATTAAAAAAGAGAGTGATAAGGAAAAGTAGGGCTGAAATAGATCTGTAAATAAGGGATAAGTGAAGATTTATAGACTTATAGACTTATAAGACATTAAGACTTATAGACACAAGGAAATATTCACCAAGGGTTTGCATCTTGAAGGATAAAAAGAATGAGGAAATGATTATGTGCCATTCCCCACACAAAGCAAAAACAAAGAAGGGAAAACTGATTGTGAAAGAACTGAGGTCAAGAAAAGAAAACATATCCTTTGGAGAGGAACAAAGGAAAGTGAATATTAACATCAATAATTGAACTTTGGATAAAGTATATATTATAGATATATGGAAGCCAGCAAACTGATTTGGAGGGGGAATAGGAAGACAAATTAGTTTGCAACATGTCGATTTTGAAGTGACAGCAGACTATTCATGCACAGATGTCCAAATGACATTGAGTGGTTAGGACTGAAGTTCAAAAGAGAGGTGAGAATTATAGATTGGCTTTGGGGAGCGTTCTGGAGGTGATAATTGAAGTCATGAAACTGAATAGGGTTTCCCAGGGAGAATGAATAAAATGACATGGAAAAATGCCAAATTTAATGTGGCAAAATATAATCATTGGAACACTTAAATGGTTATGTTATAAAACAATTTGTGATTTGTGTTAATCTAGATATTTTAAAATAAAATTGGTGCAGTGTGAAAAAATATACACAAAATTCTTTTGTCCTTTCAAAAGGAAGTTGTTCTAGAAACAAAAGCTTTATTCTCATGTTAATATTGATAATAATTTACAAATAAAAAATCTTCCTGGGCTTCAGGCATAGACAGACCTGCATTTGAATTCCTGTTCTTCCATTTGATAGTGTTCGCTTCCTAAGTCTTGGCTGTGAACCATTACACAATCGTCGTGCTTCTTATAAGGCTGGATTACTGATGAGAGGGTCAGGAATTGTTGCCTAGAAGAAGGCTCAGGATGAAAATCTTGGACCATAAATGTGTTAAATTATAGCAGTTTATGACTTTCTCAAAAATTATCTGTCCCAAGGAAAGGTAGAGGATGCAAACTGTAGCATGAACTCAAGGTTGGGGGTCCTGGGGAGGTGCTGCCAAAATACAGGGGAGCACAGTTGAAACAGGAGTTCATAGAAGGGTAACAAAGAACTGAGGAAGCAGCAGTGATATGTATAAAGACTTTGGAATGGGTAAAGAAACACCAGGGGTCAAGATTGGTAGCAAAAAAAGAGAGAAGCAGAAATGCCGGGAAGATATTGGCGTCAAGAGCTGGAGGTGTCTCACCTCTGAGAGGTGAGACAGGATGTGGCAGGGTTGACGTCATGGGAAAAATGGACTCACGTTTAGACTTTTGCAGTTGTAACAAACCTAAGATTTTGGGCAGGCGAGTTGATAGCTGAAACTGAATAGTCCGCAGAGTTTAAAAATTTAGTGACTGAGAATCAGCTGGGTCACTTAGATGAATATTGAAATCTCTTAGGTTTGCGTGAAGGAAGACTGCAATTATGGCTCCAATGTCTTTAATGAATAAAGGGAGTCCTCAAGAGGCAAGTAACCATCAGAGGTAGGAATCAGCGAGAAGAATGGGTATAGAGATGAGGAGAGATTTTAGACTAGGATGGAAGGGTAATCAATGCCTGGGAGCAGTGGAGGAGATTGCAGAAGACCAGCTCTTTTTCCTGCCCACTGTGGGTTGTGGGTTTGGCAGAATGGGCAGCCACCTCTTCAAATGAGTGCAGAGCCAGCAGGATCCTCGGGGCATGGCCAGATTTTGATCAAGGCATGAAGCAAAGAGATAATTGTATTAATTATTAACTAATGAACAAATATTCCAGGGAGGACAGGGAAAGGTTGCAGGGGGTAGTCTAAAGTAGGAGTAAAGAAACTTAGAAAAGTAAGGGCATAAAGGTAGTTGAGAGCAAAGGAGATGAGAAGGATGTGGGTAGAATAGAACTTGGGAGTGAGGATAGAAGACTACAGGGACAAGAGGCACACTGTCTCAAACACCGTAACATGGCCACTAGTCTCAGTACACATCTGCGCTCTCTCTGTGAAGTATAATGGCTGGGGTGAGGTGTATACAAGATTGGTAAGGGATCTCTTAGGGTAAGTGTCACCAGGGGTTACACCGAGGGAAAATAAGAGACCCAGACCAGAAGTGGCCCTGATAGACATAAATATTGCCCAAGCTACTGAGAATCACACACACACACCTTGCTTTTTTTCTAATATTAAAAAGGATCACTCTCAGGGTGTTATTTAATAGGAGTAAGGAGTTCTATTTGTATTACTTCCCTATTTTGTTCATTTATGTTCCTTCCTTCTTCACTTTGTATTCCTGATGTTATCTGTCTTTTTGTAGCAGAGTTAGTGTGGCACAGATGTCCCATACGCTGCAGTAGAAAGGAAATGGTTTCCTTAGCAACAATAACCACACAAAAGCCTGAAGAATTTTCTTTGCTACTCATTGACGTTTTAGCAGTTTAAGGAATCCAAACAATAGGAAAGAATAATAAACATCTGATGGGAACATACTGCAATGGAGACATGCAGAAAGAATCAAAAGGACATCTGCTATTTATACACTGTATAAATAGTGTAATAGTTTTAAGTGACCTGACCTTTAGAATCACGTTTCTCTTTTCTTTGTCAGAGAAGCAGGTAAATCCATATCACTGTATCTAGTTAAGTGGCTGAAACATATTCTTTCAGGACAATTTCACTGTCAGCTGAATCTGATAACCATAAGCAATGAGTTTTTGAATCATTATTATGATGATGCTGAGTAATAATGGTATGTATGTCAGACAGAGAGAGATTCTGAAGAGAGATTTGTTTGTTGTTACTGTGCAGAGATCTCCCATGACTTTCCTGTTTCTCACCATATCCACCAGAAGAGATTCTTGGAATTTTTCTCTCTTCTAGGCTTCTGCTACCAAATTTCTGCTTTGCAGTTTCTCATTTTAGCAGTTCAAAAGTGAAATTTGGAGGCATCATAATTATGTCTGAAAATATATCCACTCCCCCTCCATCTTTCTTCTTTGGTGGGATTTTTTTTCTATTGCAGCCTGCATTCGGTATTATGCTTTATCAGTTTCAGGTGTACAACATAGTGGAAAGTGGTCCCTCCAATGTGTCAAGTACCCACCTGGCTCCATACAGAATTATTACAATGAGATTTGTTTTAAACAAATGTTCATTTGATTGAAATTTCTTGCCAGAACATTCACCTGCTGACAATATGGTATAGTAGTGGTAATAAGAATGTGGGAAAGGAAATGAGAATTTGCAAATATGTAAAATTATTGTAATTTAATAGCATGTTTTTAAGCTCTGTCTTAAAGTCTTAACATCCTGCTGAGACATACTGGCTGGATGACGGAGACTATACTATACTAAACAGGTTTCAGACTTGACAGGGGAAAAGTGCAAGATGCTTGCTAAGCATGCAAGGCTAGTTTAGGGGAAATTTGTTTCACACTGTTGGAAGGACTGCTGCCCAGGGACCATAAGTACTCTGTTCAGGGCTCAAAGGCCACATGGGACATCGTGCACCTTCCTGGGCCTGGCCACTGTGACAATTAGTGGAGTCTCCTCAAGCATTTGGCCATTAGGTTTATGGTGCAAAGCACATCGGTTCTAGGATTATGAGTTTTGGAAAACTAAGAGCGTGAAAAAACAATAAACTAGACCCATTCCAGAGAGTCAAGAAATGAGCCAGAGCTGAGGCCCCAAATAAAAATGAACTTGGTGCCGTATGACCTCAGTCATCCAAGGCATAGTTTACATCCCCAGGCTGATGGCTTTTCTCAGAAGAAACTCTAAGAATCATGATAAATTCTGTGGTGGAAGTAGTACGGTCCCCTTCAAAGTCTAAATACTCACATTCTTTTTCAGGTCACACTTATCAAATCAAAATACCCAATGTGGGGATTGATCTCCACAGGGACAGTCATTGGAAAGAAAGTGTGTAAAGTTGTTGCGATGCCAAAGATTATAGTTAAAATATCAAGCAACAATGTATCCAAAGGAATCCACAGTATTTCTGTGGATAGACAGTGTTTGAGATGGCAAATAAGTCTAGGTCTGTAAGACCCTTTTAAATTCTATTTAACACATAGAATTTGGGGTCTAAATTAAATGTGATGAGATCAAAGTAATATTTAAGTAGGTAGTTTTTTTCTTAATTGGTAATATGTATTAGCAGAACATAAACAAGTTGCACGGTAAAAAGGAAACTAAGTTTTTGAAGCAGATAAGGGAGATCCATCAACTCTAGATCATCCCTAAATACGCTGTGCCACAGCAGGTCTAGTTGGGCTGGCTAACACCTACTCAGTGATCTGACTAGATGCTCTCCCAAGGAAAGAGCAGGCTCACAGAGACTAGTTCTGCTTCTATTTTGGTCAGTGTTTCAATATTATATGAATTAATCTTATTTAATCTGTAGATTTAGCTCAACACTGAGTCAACAACTTACATTTCATTAATAAAAGGAAAAACTTCAGTTTGGGGTCAAATTTCATTACAATTAAATACTTGCGAGTTTTTGTGGTGAGGACAGGAATCTTAATTCTACTCAATCATCCAGTAATTCATCACTTTTGATGCTGATGCAGTTTCAATTTAGTAAAGGAATTTGGATAATTTCTGAAGTTATTTTTAAGTTATTCTTCTCTTTATATGATATTTTTAATGCAAGCCATTAGGAGCCATGGTTCTTATTGTCATCAAAAGCCTTCACTATCTCCACATATATAAAAGTGTGATTAAAAAGTGACCTCAAAACTGTTACCCTCCATTTATACAATCGTAACATTTAGTTAAATCAGTGAAATGCAGCTGTCCTTTATCTCTGAATACCAGGCAGAACACCAACACTTAATCCAGGGCAAGTTACTTCCTGCCTCTGGCCCCCTTTCCTTCAACCCTAAAATGGGTGTGGCAATACTTAACCTGCAGAATTAGCATAATGCCAAATAAGAAATTAATACATACATATAAAATGCCCAAAAATGTCTGCTCCATACTAAGCACTTAATGACTGTACTTCTAGGTTATTTCCAGATCTTTTTTACATTGATCATTAAAATATGTATGTAAAAGTTTAAAACATTTGCTTCTCATTCAACTGTCCTTTCATGGACAACCCTCTATTTTCTCATTTTTCAGTGCATACCACTAATAATCTACTTTGTTCTAGTCCTGAAAGACTCTTCGTAACACAGAACAACCACTTAGTACTGTGCTTCTCAATTTTAAATTAAGAAAGATTTAAAATGACAAATTCAATTACTTCTTCCTTCAGTCAGAGAACATTGAGAAGGCAGCTGCGTGCCTATAGCAGCAAAGCCACTGTGCCCCAGGCGGCCCCCTGCTGTTGGCCAGCCCTGCTGGGGTTCCCGGCTGGCATTCCAGGCTGCTGCATATTAGCTTTGTGATGCAGACAAATCGCTACAACTCAATGGGCCTCGCCTGTCATCTGTAAAATGAAAAAGGGAGCTTGAGTCCAGCCCTGTGAACACTGTGCAAAGATGGTGACACCAGGAGGGGTCTTGAGGGTGAAAACGAACTGACCCTTGGGATGATCCATCAGGATTCGGGGGAGTTTAGAAAGCCATAAATGTGGAAATGGCTTTCTAGAAAACAAAAGTAGGAAAATGTCTCTTCTGTCCAGCATGTGTCTCACAGAACAGTGTGAGAGCCATGATGAAGTATTGGAAAAGGGTGAAGACCAATTTTCTTGGGCATACATGGTGAATAGGGAATGAAGGGAGAGAAAGCTGGAATATCAGGTAGAGTACATATCCGGGCCTTGAAATTCTGAAAATTCTATGTTTTTGAAAAGTTTGAGAAAAGGCCTGGAGGTGAGAATGATGAATAGGAATGGTGGAGGGAATAAATGTGTGAAAAGTTTGGACCAACAAGATTGATCCTAATGTAATAAAGAGCTACATTTCATTGGTGAGAGAGGGCTAACAAAGGTTTCCAGTCAGGATGGCTGAAAGGATAGGGACATTATCAACAGCCATGATAGAAAAAGGAGGAGACAGCAAAAGTTCAAATGATTTGTCTTATAGGTACACCCGGAGGGCAGGAGACAGGTGACTCCTGAATTAGCAAGTTATGTGTAGAAGAATCCATGTGATCTATAATACTATGGACATTTTAAATGTGCTAACACTATTGAGAAGTTCCATCACATAATATACTTTTATACATTTGTATAATCATTTTCTATAATTTTGGTGACATGGCTATTTTAGAATAGTAGTTTTTCTCATTGATAATAATATATAGAACTATTATTTGTAGTGTCAAGGCATAGAAAAAATTATGCAATCGAGCAAAATAATCTTAAAACTTCAGAGATCATTTCTCCTTTTTACAAGATGGTCTTTTAAAATGTGACTTACTGCTAATCATAGTTTATAATATTATTTAAATAAATTGATATAAAATATGTGAAAACATGTATTCTACAAAAATAAAAAGGCTTCTCTATGATACCTCCTTTATTCTAGCATTGCTAAATAATTAACTCCTTTCAAAAAGTAAATTCATAATTGATGAGCAACCTTGAATTTCAGGCTTTTATTCTCTCCATTATTCTTGTATTTTCCCTTTCATTGACCGTTTCAGAAGTGAGAAATATGAAGCAGACTCCCGAATATTAGAATGCCAATGGAATTATTTATTCTAGGTGATGAGAATGCTGCACAAAAATAGATGTGGTTATGTTTTCTAACTGCCTCGAAAGTCTCAATAACAACAAACAGTGCATCAGCACACCTATAGCCAACCACAGTGCACGACAAAAGAGCGCTCTAAGTTTTTTTAATCTCTCACAGAAATTTCTGGATTAAATGTGAGCTTATACACCCAATGAGACATTTACATTTATAGGAAAAGAAACTGAAGAATATTAATCCTTTAATTAGAATTAAGTTCTTTAGAGAGAGAAGATGGCGGCTAGGCAAGAGGGAGTGGATTCCACTTCCCCTTACACACAGGAGAGAAACCTGACTGATCTATGGAGGAACAGAGCAGACAACAACAGTACCACAGCATATATGAAGATAGGAGATCAAAAATTGTAGCGGACATTGAAAAAACAGACGGTAAGGAGACTGCTTCGGGACACTAAGGGCCCTAAGATCAGGGTGGGGACCAGGGAGGCTGCAGCCCTGGCCCAGGGCCCACTGGGCCGGCTACAGGGCTCTTGGGAGAGAGCTGGGTCGGTGCTCCCTCCTCAGCCAGGCAGGGTTTGAGCAGCACTGGGAGAAACCTGATTGCTGGAAATTGCAGAGAGGGGAGTAAGGACTGAATGGCAAACACACAGGTGCTGTGAGCACCCACGCAAAGCCCTGGAAAGAGTGTGCATCCCAGCCGAGTGACCAGAGGTGGCGCTGCCAGCACGCATGCCTGCAACCCAGGGAGAGAGAGCTTTGTGGAGCGCCTGGGGACCACACCTGGACCCGGAGAGAGCATGTGCACCTCAGGAGATCTGGAGACTACACCCATAAACACAGAGTGAGAGCGCGCACCTCCAGAGATCTGGAGCCTGCACCGGAGCCTGCACTGGTAAACCTGGAGTGAGTGCGCAGGGCTCCAGACACCCGGAGACCCAGACACCCAGAGACTCAGAATCCGAGAGAGCTGGAGACCACATCTGTAAACCCGCCCCTCAACCTGCTGCAGCCAGCAAGAACAGAAAACATGGTTTGACCAGTTTGAAACCAGCAAGAGGTTTTTAAAAATGTTTTTGTGTTTTTTGGTTTTTGTTTGTTTGATTTTTTAAAAGAAATTTTTTATTTTTATTTTTTATTTCTCAATGCCTTTTTGCTTCTCTTTCCTTCTTCCTTGTTTTATTCCTTCTTCCTTCCTATCCAATTTTATCTCTTCTACCTTCCTTAGTCTGCTTTTTTTCTTTTTAAAAAAAATACCCACAAATGAGACAAAAAAAAAACCCTGGAACTGTGAAAAGACCAGAGTTGGACCCAAAAGGGGGGAATCTGGACAGCTGAGACAGAGAGACAAATTTCACTTTGCTACTACAGAGAGCCTGCAAGATATTGCATAGTTGCATTATTATTTTTACATTATTCTTACATCTTTTATTTGAATAATATACTGGTATTCATCTTCTTTCTGTTTAGTCTTCTTGGCTTGGCTGGTTATATTGTATCAATGGACAGGTTTCCCCTGTCCTCTCATTCATAGTGTATTGCTAATTTACTGTCCTTCACTTCACCTGTGTTCCATTGGCACACTACTGAAGGTCCAATACTCCCTATTCTTGGTATCTAGATCTCATAGATTCTGTCATATATTTGTTGCTCTAATATTATTGTAAATAATAGCTGTTCCATACTATTGTAAATACTGCACAACACCCCTCTGAGATCCTAGCCCACTACATGGTTTTCTGAACTCTATTACTGTAGTGGTTAACTCTATTCTCTCAGTCACTATACCTATTTACTATCCTTTATTCTCACCTTACCTCAGAATCTGACATCCCACCACCTCACTGCTTTCTAGATTCAACTCACAATCCTTTCCTCCCCAACAAGAGTCTTATCTTCCTTCCACCCTTTCTAAAAAGTGACTAGTTGGGTGGTATACCATGGTTAACACTACACATAGCCAAAGGATCGCCTATCTCCTCTTTACTGGCTGCTACTGTAAATAGCATAGAATACTCTCTTGCTGTCTTAAACCATTTTGCCGTATGCCTCTAACTGATCACAAAAAAGAGTAGGGGGAAGCAGTGAACACCAAGATACCCGAAGGAGACTGCACCACTGAATCTCACAGGTATTCTACCACAGAAGCTCAAATCATAAACCCAGAGAGTTAGAACAGATCAAATTTAAGAAGCCGAGGCTAAGAAAAAGAGTCTCAAAAACAATGAGAAGACAAAGAAACAATCCCCAAATGCAAAGAAAGGAGGAAACCTCAGAAAGAATGCTAAATGAAATAGAGGCAACTCAACTATCAGATATTGGGTTCAAAGCAATGGTTATCAGGAAGCTCCATGAGCTCACAACAAATTACCAGAACCTACAGGGAAACTACAATGAACTTGGTGCAAACAATATCAACATGAAAAAGGAAATAGAAACTATCAACAAGAGGCAAGAGGAAATGAAGAATACAATATCTGAACTGAAGAACACTGTAGAAAGAATCAAAAGCAGGCTAGATGAAGCAGAGGATTGGATCAGCGAGCTGGAGGACAAAGTAGAAAAAAACACCCAGAAAGAGCAGGAAAAGGAAAAGAGGCTCAGAAAGAATGTAGAGGGATTAAGAGAAATACAAGACAATATGAAACATCATAATATCTGAATAATAGGGATACCAGAAGGAGAAGAAGAAGAAAAAGGGATAGAAAAACTATTTGAAAAGGTAATGATGGAAAACTTCCCTAATCTGATGAGAGAAAAAGTCACACAAATCCAAGAAACACAGAGAGTCCCAAACAAGAGGAACCCAAAGAGGCCCACTTCAAGACACATCATAATAAGAATGGCAAAATTCCAAGACAAAGAGAGAATTTTAAAGGCAGCAGGGGAGAAAAAGGAAATAACATACAAGGGAGCCCCAATACAGTTAGCAATGGACTTCTCAATGGAAATGCTCCAAGCCAGAAGAAAATGGTAAGAAATAGTCCAAGTAATGAGAACTAAAGAACTACAACCAAGGATACTTTACCCAGCAAGGCTCTCAATCAGGGTAGAAGGCCAAATAAGGAGCTTTCCAGACAAAAGAAGCCTACAAGAATACACCTCCACCAAACCAGCTCTGCAAGACATGCTAAAGGGACTGCTTTAAGGAAAGGAAGGAAGAGAGAGAGAGAGGAACACAGGTATGAAAATGACAATGAATAATGACCTATCGATAATAACCTTAAATGTAAATGGATTAAATGCTCCAATTAAAAGACATAGAATAGCTGAATGGATAAGAAAGCATGACCCACACATATGCTGCCTACAAGAGACCCACCTCAGGACAAAAGACATACACAGATTGAAAGTAAAGGGCTTGAAACAAATTTTCCAAGCAAATGGACAGGAAAAAAAAAGCCAGGGTAGCAATACTCATCTCAGACAAAATAGACTTCAAAGACAGGGCCATAAAGAGAGACCCAGGAGGTCACTTCATAATACTCAAGGAAAGACTCCACCAAGAAGATATAAACATTGTAAATGTATATGCACCCAATGTAGGAGCACCCAAATACATAAAGAAAATATTAGAGGACTTCAAGATATTGACATACAGGAACAAGTATAATGGACACATGGGCAAAAACTAGGGGGGTGGAAATGAGAGGAAGTTTGGGAGCACTGCGGGGGTGGACTGGGATGGGAGTAAAAGATAGAAAACTGTACTTGAACGACAATTAAAATAAAATAAAAAGATAATAATAATAAAAAGAAAGAAGAAAAAAAGAACGATATTGACAGCAACAAAATTATAGTAGGAGATTTTAACACCCCACTGTCAGAAATGGACAAATCTTCCAAACAATTTATCAACAAAGATATTGTGGCATTGAACAAAGTCCTAGATGAAATGGACTTAACTGATATATATATATATATATATATATATATATATATATATATATATATGGATCCCTTTCTCCCAAAGAAGCGAAATACACATTCTTTTCAAATGCACATGGAACATTTTCAAAGATAGACCACATGATAGGACACAAAACAAGTCTCAACAAATTCAAGAAAATTGAAGTCATACCAAACATTTTCTCTGACCACAAGGGATTGAAGCTAGAAACCAAC
>PVKM010046715.1:0-11631 GCA_004027735.1 Carollia perspicillata
GGACAGTTGTCTGTTACTAAGATGTCCCCTCATCTATTGAGTCCCATTTTTTAGTGCTGAGAATTTCAACAGGCATTCATTCAATTTAGTTTCTGTTTGGAGGGGACAGGTTGAATTAATTTATCTTATATTTTTCCATGCAGTCTACATTTTGAAATTGTTCTATTCAGAAAAATATCAGATTGTTCAGTTTAGAAAAAGATCCACCTTTTCCCCAGAGGTGGATATTGACATTTCTAGTATCTTTTTGAGGTCTGGTATTATTTTTTTCGTGTCTTCTGTTTCTTTCGTCTATTTTGGAAACACTTAATTCAAATGGCAAGTTACTTTTTAAAAACTGTGTTTACATATAAAATTTTTATCTTTCCTCCAACTTTTTATTCTGAAAATTTTCAAACTAACAGAAAACGTGAAAGAAGTACAGTGAAGACACATGCACCCCTCACTTGGCCTGCCGTGCTAGCTTTGATCCTTCCCTCTGGGCTTGTGTACTTCTCTATCCAGAACCATCTGGACGGAAGCTGATGACCCTTTTTGGCCCTTCACCGTGTCTTCACCTAAGATCAGGGCTGGTCTGCTGCGTAACTGCAGTGTCTTTATTTATTACATCCAGGAAATTTAACATCAGTGTTAGTATCAACATTCTCTAATATAGAATCTGTAGTTTAATTTTCCATGTCTCCTAAAGTGTTCTTTAGAACTTTTTTTAAAACCCAGGATCCAGACAGATCACATTCTTATTTCGGTGTGTGTGCTCTTCAGTCCTTTAATCTAAAAGAGTCCTCTTTCCTTTTCTGGGGGGAGGGAGGCTTTTTTATGACATTCAACCTATTTTTAAATGTCTTGGCCAGTTGACTTGTAGATGCCTCACAATCTGCCTTTGAGAGTCTTCTTGGTGATTAGATTTAGGTTGAACTTGGTAGTGTGGATTTCCCGCAGCCTCACCTTGGATGGTGCACACTGGTGATACTGATTCACTTGACGTCCATCAGATCGCCCCAGTGTCGAGGTACCCGTTCCCTTATTATTAATTTGTAATCTGTTGGATGGACTAGGATATCCCAAGAGCATCCTGTTCCTCAAGACTCTTTCACAAAATGGTTTTAGTTTTCATTCATGGCCCTTTTCCAAGTCATGTTACCAATTAGTGTTTGCCCAGTGATGATTTTCTATCATACTTTCTACATTTATTAGTATTTCATCAGTTAAAAAAAATGCTTTCCCCTATGCCCTTCTTTTTAAAATTATCATTATGGACTATTTTTAATGCCAAGTCATAATCCAGTACCAATATTAACAATATTGTTCATATTGACCTCTGGGAGCACCTTCGTACTGGTTTCTGTGGCTTTTTGATATGTCTTCATCCTTCTGCAAGACCTGCTTTGCTCTCTGGCACAATAATATTTACTCCATGCTCAACTCGTTCTTTCCTTGTCCTGGCACTGGATCCGCTGTTTCTCCAGGGACTTCTGATTCCTTTTAGTGGGGAATGGCTTTGGAAAACCAGCCTGAGTGCTAGGTATGCTTTTGCTACGGGGAGTCATTCCTTCTAGGTCTTTTAAGGGAACACAGCTAGTAAAGGTATTTTTGAGGACCTATGAGTTCCCAGAGTAGATGATTCCTGCATGGACCAGCTTGGAGCCTGGAGTTTTCAAGGGGACCAGCAGCAGCCAAGAAAGAGAATTTATTCCCACAAGTGCCCAGGGCCAGAGAGCTTCACCTGGTGAGCTCTGCAGTTCATGTACCAGGCCCAAGGGGTTGCTGCTAAACAGGGGCTCAACTGGAGTCCAGCTGCATGGTCAAGTGGGAGGTGTTCAAATGAAAAGGCCAAAGCTTCTGGGACATGACATAGTAACTAAGAGTGACTAGAGTAGATGACAGGTTGCCCATGATCTTAGTATCCACTGAAGGATGGATTAGTTCATTAAGCGAGCCTGTCACCATCCCTCTGTTTTCCTTCATATGTATACACACCTACCCACACACCCCATGACGGGAACTTTGGCAGCCTTTATCAGCTTCCTTCCAAAATATTGATGGGACTAGTATTTTGTCATTACTCAGAATATATCAACAAGTAACCCGACACAAATGTCTTTTGTTTCTTGTTTTAAAGTAAATCCTTGGAAGTGGAGTTGTTGGCTCAAAGTGTAAGTGGTTATGTAGTTTTGTTGAATAGTCCAGCAGCAAATTCTTCATTGGATGAGGTGGTGTAAACATCCCCTGTCGATGCTCTGAGTGGTACAGTAGATGAGGGTTTGGATCCCTGTGGTGTCCTGGTTATGCCTCCATTTTTTTTTTCTGGCTGTGGGTGCCTGGGCATAGGATTCCTGGGTGGGGGAGCAGGGGCACGCTCTCCTAACTTTCATGCCAAACAGTGTCCCAAAGCAGATGCCACTTCACCTTTCCCCTGCAATGTGTGAGAGTTGCAGTTGCTTTATATTCTTGGAGCTCTTAGTATGGTCAGCCTCTTCAATTTTAACTCTCCTGTGGGCATGTGGAGGTATCTCGTGCATTTCACTGGGGGGTAGGAGGTGAGCACTTTCTTGGTTTGCACCATCTGGATATTCCCTTTATGACATCCCTGGGCAGTCTTGTGTGGGCATAAAATTTATATATTTAATGTTATTGTAGATAAATTACATAGTATACGCAGCTTCATGTTTGGCTTTCTCCTCACTTATTTTTATGTCATTTTTGGTAAATATAATTTAAGAATATAATTTCCTTTTCTAATTACAAATGTCTGCTGTAACAGTCTTCCAGTATAGTAGTATACAAAATAAAAGCCTTCTCAGCCCTCCCCGCACTGTCCAAGGGGCCAGCTGGTGTGGCATGAGGACCTGCATGTCTTCCTGTGCTTACGTGTCATACGTACTTTTCCTTTTCCTGCCAGGTCCGGTTATGCAGTTTTCCTCTATTTTCTCTTTTTTCTTTTGCTCAACAGTAAGCATGTTGCAGACACCTTCCCATGTTGTTACACGGAGATTTACTTCATTCTTTTTTACAGCACACGGGTATCTGTTTATGACTTTGACACTATTCATTTAGCCATTGCCATTGCCATTTTTATTTTATAGTTAGGTTGCCTGGAAGCCTTTTGAATTTTGGAAATAGGTTTTCTTCCACATAAGTCGTGAAAGTGAATTTTCAGATATCTGCTCATATGACTGAGTAAAACTAGAATAATTCATTTTCACTAATAATCAAATAATAAACTGGCTTATTCTTCTTTTTCATGGTTTTTAACAGTAAGTCACCTGTTTATTTGCTTTTAGGAGATATCATTTTGAAAAGTAGTTATTGTTTGCTGGCTAAAGAGAATACTGACCTGTTATATTTTGAATATTCTGGCTGTTTTCAAAGGAGGGAAAATGAATTTTAGTGCTATACAATGTGCTCTTTAGGTTCCATCAGAATAGTGTTTTATTTTCTGCTTAGCTTTTCTCTTCTCGAATGCTCAGGTATACGAAGCAATCGACACCAGAGATGGGGAATCCTGTGCAGAGCTGGTGTCTTTCAAGCACCCCCATGTTGCCAACCCACGGCTTCAGGTAGGTGAGGACAGAGAGGGGGTTATGACATAACTGGCGTCATGACAAGTGCGGAGTTTGTGCTCGTCCCGTGGAGGATTGTGTTTGGCAGCATGCAGGCTGCACCTTAGGCCACGTAAACCAGTTTCTGGAGTAGAAGCAGGCTTTTTTTTTTTTTAAATTTAAAGTTCCCTGGGCTGTTCTAATGTTCAGAATACATCAAACACCATTTCTGTACATAGAAATTAGTGCCAGAGACTGGATGAGGTTCAGGTTCAACTCGCTGGGCCGATTCTCCGTAGCTGGTGCTCTGTGCCTCCTGATGCACTTCGGGGGCACACACGTCCTCTGCCCGTTTGTCATCTAAGGCCGATTTCTTCATCATAAAATTCCCCGTCGCCCTTCCGTCCGGTGGGTCCATTCCCTGGTGGCCATTGTCCGAGTCAGTTATTTCATTAGGGACTGCAGAATGATGATATTTCTGATATTTTCCTTTTTCCCTCCCACATTTACATATACATTGGATCAGTTTAAGAGTGGACTGATTCCTCTTTGTTAAAATTCTGTGTGCTATGTAATCCATTGAAATGCTCATATTATCTAAAATCTGGCCGTTGAGAAGAAAGGGCGAGTTAGAAATAAACGTCAGCTAGCCTGGCCCAGAGCAGAGAGAGGGTGGTTCTGTCACCAGAAAGCCGAGAAGGAGCGATTCCTAACGCGGCATCTTTTCTAGCGCGTCAGACTTCATTGATGTCAGGTGTTACATGCCTTACTTACTAAGCACGTAGTAGCTGCTCTCTAAATATTTCTTGACTAATGGACAAGAAATATTCAGATATGTATGAAATATTAAGATATGTATTTAATTGCTCAGACTGTTTCCTAGCCTGTGGTAGACAAAACATTGTATTCATCTGTGCTCCCTCCACGCCCCAAGCTTGATAAATGTTTGTTAGAAGTAGTGAACCTTTTATTTAGAAGTGCTAAAGTATAAAATGATATTGTTAACTGTAAAGTGTAAATTCTTTTGAAACAGATTCGTCTAAATCTCTACACATTGCATTCTTTCTGCGCGTGTTAATTATAGTTTTGCCATTTCTGCTCTTATCATTTAATATATTAGTTGGCTTCTCCAGAAGAGAAGTGTCAACAAGTTTTGGAACCCCCTTATGATGAAATGTTTGCAGCTCATTTAAGGTAAGGAAGTAAAACAAGCAGATCTTGAAATTGCTGAATTGACTAGGATTGTATTTAACATGATCTAATGTTTGAAGCAGTGAATAATTACTTTGGAACAGTAGACAAGTGTGTTTGTGATTTACTTTGGTAAAGCCTGTGAAAATTTGGTGAAGTTTAAAAAATGAAATTGTAATAAACTTTTTTCTCATTTCAAGTATCATAAATGTTTTCAAAAGTTAAAATTATATTGTGTCCTGGCTGGGTGGCTCAGTTGGTTGGAGCATCATCCTGTATACCAAAAGGTTACGGGTTTGGTCCCCTGTCAGGGCACATAGCCAGATTGCAGGTTCGATCCCTGTTTGAATTGCATATGGAATACAACCGATTGATGTTTCTCTCTTCTTTCTCTCTCTCTCTCTCCCCCATTCCCTCTCTTTCCTTCTCTCCCTCTTTCCCTTTCTTGCTGTAACTATATCCTCAGGATTTAAAAAATTATGTTGCGATCATGTGTCTTATATGTTTATTGCATGATACCTTAAAAAAATCACTTGATATTCATCACGCTGACTGTGCACTAGTCTCTCATTTAGTAGGGTGCGGAGCCCACTGTTGATTTGTGTTTTTCAGGGACATAGTCACATGGCTGGTTTTTAACCTCTTTGCCTTATTGGGAAAGGAACTGCAGCTCTGCAAAGCAAATGAAATACTGCTTTTTATTTACACTTAATTTCTTCTATGTTGACCACTAAACCATCAATCGAAACAAAGCTTTATGTCCTCGAAGCACATGGTGGTTAATTGCCTTTCTACCTGCAGTGCTTCCAGTGTTTCAGAACAGGCTGGGGTGGCGGGGGCCAGTTGGGGTAGCCACGTGAGATCTTTGGAAAAGTTGGGGTTCTTTGAGATGTAAGGTACCTCTGTGTTCTTTGAGATGTAAGGCACCCCACAACTTCCTGGCTCCGCGCAGTATGCCATGGGATTGCAGATTTACTGATGAAGTAATACTGACCTACCCAACGGGGTGTCCAGTTAGAAGGTCATCACTTATTTAAGTGGCATAGTGTATTGTCAGTGCGTGTTACTAATAAAGCCCACTGGCAACTGGGTTCTCCTTCTGGGACTTGAAAGAGTACTCTCAAAACTTAATGTGTGATTTCATAATTTACCAGCTCCTTTCCTTTCAAATAGTTATTTGTGTGTTTCTTCAACTTTTGTAGCCTGCCAAGCAGGAGGTCCGGCTTTCACTCCAGGATCAGTTGAGAACTAGGATGTTTGTGGTGAAAGATGGATGAGCTACCTAGTTCACTCGTGGGATTTTACCCTTAACTGCACTTTCCGCGGCACTGCCCTCAGTCTCCAGAGTTTCTTTTCCAGGTGCACCTACGCGGTGGGGAACCATGACTTCGTAGAGGCGTATAAGTGCCAGACTGTCATCGTCCAATATCTTTTGTTGCTCGTGTTAACTGTTCAGTTTATAACAGGTACAGTGGGTTGTTTGGAGTTTAAGATGTCGAGATCTTGGGGTAATTTTATTTATCCCTGTAATTAGGAAGGAATTAAAACCTTTTGGAAGAGAAACTAATTTCTCTATTTCTCTTGGGTACTTAAATTTAGCATACATCTTAAAGTTATCATTCAGTTAACTTTATATGGTAAGGATTTAGTTATAATTAAGGATTTTATTTAATTCTGTTGTAAAGAATAATATTTTGTTGCCTCTAAGGCATTAAGTGTGGTTACAGGGACTAGTTAAGTCCTTGGTGGAATATCAAACTCCAAAACCCAGGTGTAGATGGACAAGAGTGGACTCAACACACATTGTCACTTAATTGTGGTCAGTAAGGACCTTAATCCAGCCTATTTCTGGTGTAAATCATTTAAGTGATATCTGACAGCCATGGCCCTGGTCAGTGAGTGTCCTAGTATTTATATGTATTTCTGCACTCCTTTTGCTTATTTTTTTAACCATATTATTCAAGTATACATGGAAGAGAGTTGGTTGCTAACTAGTAAGTCTCCTTTGATTTAGGCATTCTATAATCGATTAATTAAACTGCACACTACAGACTCCACTGCCTATTACATATCACTTGTGACCATCTGGGCTTAGAGAAACCAAATAAAGCATTTGAAATTGCCAATTTTAAAAAAATATTGTAACAGTAGTCTTTTCCTTACTTTGGAGAAAGTATGTATGAAATAAATATATTTAGTATTCTAGTACCATATGATACTCATATTTGTAAGTGGATCTATACATTTTTTTCCTTAAGAACTTATAGCTGTGGTTTCACATAATTTTCTAGATGATGAGCTATCATTTTAGTACATAAATGATGAGCTGTCCCCCCTGAAGTTCAGAGTTCTTGTTTTGTGTCCTCACTGTAACACCCGTTGAATTTACACGTTACGCCTTCCTTAATGTGGTACGTCGTTCCTGCGGGCGTTCCAGGCCCACAAAGAAGAAAACTGGTACGTGTCAATGGTAACAGCTCGAAATGTTAGCAGTGTTTTTTAGCAGACGCTTTAAAAACTTTTTTTCTAGATAAAAATGTATTATGTTTTCTACGTGGACACTTAATATTATTTGTTGATATAATAATATCAACATGGATAATGGAGTTTTAATAGTCGATGTAAACTTTAATGGCAGATCAGTCCGATTATTTGCAGTGTGTTTATATTAGCACGAAGTGTTGTTTTTATTTCAGCCCTTCTGTGCCCCAAAATATGCATTAAATCCTTTTTCCCTTCAGTTGTCAATTTTGAATGTACTTTCGGTTTTAAACTCGGACAAAAGAAGTAGACCAACTTCAGTTCATTTGGGTGATGTGATGCATAATAGTTGGGTCATTTTAAATTGTTTACCAAACTTGTTCTTAATTTTATGATTTATGATTTATTAACAAACTAGGTAATTAATGAAATTTTGTTTACATTGGAATAAAACAGAAAAAAGCTAACCCTTTTTAAGTGAAGGCTTATCTTACCCATGAAAGGAAGCCCAATACTGCTAGCTGGATTTTTAAAAAATTGTTCTATGACATTTTGTCTATCGCACACTCCGGCTGCTGTTAGGAAATCTTACTAAACCACATCCCTTTTAATGGAGCTGTTTGGGTAATCATGGGGAAGGAGGATGTCCTGGGAAGAGTGGGAGGAGGTGCTGCCTCTGCCTGAGGACCCCGAAGCAGACCGGGGTCTAGGCCTCTGAGGAGGGTCCCAGGTGGTATGTGTGGAGCACCGCAGTGTCTGGCCTCTTTGTCGATCAGGAAGCCCAAGGGCTGCCAGCTATCCTGATGAACGATGCGGAAGGGAACAGTAGCTGTTGAATTCTTAGAGGGGCGCTGACTCCCATTCTGGACAATTGCCCTGTGTGTTGGCATCATCCCCACCACTGGTAATGGACTCTCTGACCTCAGAGCTTCTTCAAACACACCTGCTTTTTTGCCCCTGTAGGGCTCTGCCTGTTATGTATGCAGTGGCGCTTGACCTTCGAGTATTTGCCAATAATGTAAGTTCATTTTTTTTCACTATTGTTTTATAACCTATTGGTATCTATTGCTTATTTTCATATCATTCTTTACAGATGTTTTGCGACATGCATGGGGGTTGGGATATATCGAGTGTAGAGAGCAAAAGAACAGGGAAGGCCTTAGACTCACTGTTCCGTTTGGATCAATGGGAACAGAGTTAAGCAAACACTGGTTTTCACACTGTAGGGATAGAGGGAGTTGTTTCTGTATATGGTTTATCATTTATGGCATGCAGTACTTTTTTTAAAGGGGATGGAGAAATAATAGATGAGCAATTCTGCATTCTCTTCTACTCTTAAGATATGCCCCGTCCCCTGTTTTAAAGAACTGCAACTTAATGTAGATTGAGGCAATAGCTAAGGGTTTCTCTGGTGTGAGGAGGTAAGATCCTGGTTTTATGGAGTTGACTTCTCCTTGGTGGGGTCTACATAAGACAACTTGGGAATAATATTTCTCAACTTTTTGGTCCTAATACCCCCTTTACAGTTTTAAAAATTGTTGCTGACTTCTGACTCTGGACAAGGTAGAGTAGGCACATTTTTCCTGTTCCTCTTGCTGAGCATTTTAAAGTCAACATGGCTCTGAGACGTGGAGAGAAGTAGGGACAGGGACTTGCAAAACAGCCAGAGTAGTGAGTTTCCTGCATTTCTTTTTTGCCTCCTGTCTGGCCTAGCTTGAGTCTCAGAAAAGCGTGAAACTCAGGAACACCAACAGGCAGAGATGAAGAAGCCCCAAGGAGAGCAGGAAGGGGCGAGGCAGCCCATCAAGACAGACCATTTGGACAATTTCTGCTGCACTTCACACAGAGTCTATAGGTCTCCACTCCTGTCAGCAAGGCCCATGGGGAGCCAGGCCCCATCTCACCCAGTGCCAAAGAGGTGGAGCCTCATTTACCCCCTCACATGGTATCAGCAGAGGCCTGCTGAAGGAAAATAAATTAGGTCCACAGTCTTGTAAGGTAATAATGCCCTACATGTCCAGGATATAATAAAAAAATCACTTGACATACCAAGAATCAGGAAAATCTTAGCCTTTTGAGATGTTGAGTGAGGAGAGACAATCAACAAACACCAACACTGAGGTGACACCATGTTGGGGTTCCCTAGTGAGGATTCTGTACCGGCCATCATTCAAAAGCCTAAAGGAGCAATTATGACCGTACTGGAAACACATGGAAATGTGGGTAGTCTCAGCAAAGCAATAGAAGATGTAAAGAAGGGCCAAATGGAAATACCAGAACAGAAATTATAGTCACTTAAATAAAAATTACTGAGGTCCCCCCAAAACTTTTGTTTATATGTGTTAAATTTATTTATTTATATTTACTGTATTAGAAATTTTAACTGGGAAAAATTTTAATATTTATTAAAGTAGTAATAAAGCTTTACATGGTAACATAATTAACATTTAAATTAAAAAATGACTATTATCAGAATGAACAAAAAGTACTGACAGTGACATTCTTTTACAATTTAAACTTTTTCATGTCTGGGTTGACAGAAGCCACCCAGATTCTCATGTCTGCTTCTGCGTTTACTATGTTGTTCTGGTTGAATATATGAAGACAGTCTGGCCTCACACTGTAAATGGAAAAGGAAGGAGTACTGTAGTAGCTTTTTCAGATAATCGATATAGATTATTTTCAGATTATAGATAATCTCTGAGCTATACCCGAACTCCAAATGCTAGTTTGTAAAGGTTAGTTATAATGGGGCCTCTGAAACTTAGCAGTGAACTTTTTCTACTGTTACATCAAAATCCACTGGCGAGTCATGCACCCAGGATGGATGTTTTTTGCCCTTGCCTGGTTTTGTAACATACATCAAACATTTGGAAACTTTTAGTTCACTGAGTTATGCAGATGTTCCCAATGTTGATATATTTCATTAGGAAAAAACAAAAAAAAAAAACAGAAAAATTCTATATTTGTTGATATCTACAGTGACCTCGTCAGAAAAGTGCTGATGTAATAGAAATCTGCCAAGTTCAAGGTGCTCCATACAAGTTTTCCAAAATTCTTGTTTTTTCCTTGAAAGCACAAATATTGTCATTGGCAGCAAACACTGTCAGTTGTTTGCCCGGCAGTGACAGGCTGCGTTCATTCGCTCTCGGGCACGCCTGCATCGCCTTGCCTGGCTGTCGTCGTTCGTGCGGCTGGCGGCTCCAAGCGTGCTGCTAGTCCTCCCCCGCAACACGGCCGTCTACTTCGGTGTGTGGCTCGCCCGCTTCGTGTGTGCTTCCTGTCTCGTCACGAGGAATTGAAACGTTTCTGTATTCAAGGATGAGGACAATGAAATGAGTATTTGCGGCATCATTAAGGACATTTTAAAGTGAAATCAGCTTTATTAAGTGATTGATTAATTGACGGACTGTAAATGCATTATGTGAAGGAAACAATGACTGCTTCAGTGTGGTGCCCCTGGGTGGGCTCTGGTGGTTTCACTGACTATTGTGTTGGCACCATCAGTGCCAATGGTGCAAATGTCAGTACAGTAGAAAGAAATAATGGCTTAGTGTTCTCATCGTGAAAATAGTTTCCACTCTGCAGGCCATGTATGTGCAGGTGTCTTGAAGCCTCTCAGGAGCTCAGACTGCAGTCTGAGAACCTGTGAAAGGGAGAATGTGAATGGGAGGAAACTGGTTCCCTTTACTGAAGACTGTCCTAAAAACAAGGGGAGACTCAGACTTGGTGATGACTTTGATATCTGTGGAAAGTGTGTTTCAAGGACGAGCTGTGTGTACGAGAAGGGGAGGTCAGTGACTGAGGGAATAAAACCAGGGTTACGTGCAATGCAGGCTTAAAACACTGGTGATTGACTTATTAGCTTGAAGCAGTTGAAGAGCGATTTGACTTGTGGGAGAGTTGAACTAAGGTATAATTCCTCAATTTTTAAAAAGATCATAGTGTAGAACAGATGATTTCACCAGAACCTTTTGGGACTTCAACTGTTAGCTGTAGCCATTTTATTTTCTTCTAGCTGCAATGTCATTTTCTTTTTTAATTAAGGAATCGAGCAGAAAAAGAAAGTAAATGTTTTTATACTCTATTAGGCAGATCAGCAGTTGGTTAAGAAAGGAAAAGGCAAAGTTGGGGACATGCTGGAAAAAGCAGCTGAATTGTTGATGAGCTGTTTCCGCGTCTGTGCCAGTGACACGTGAGTAAGGGTTTGGAGACTGAGCTGTTCCCAGTCCGCTCTCGTCACACATTGTCCCTTCCCTGACCTTGTCTGTTGTTGACATTTGTTTGACTTCTGCATGTGTTGTAATCACACAATCATTTTATTTTTGGCTTTAAACGATTGTTTCGTAAGGAAATAAGAAAACAGAAAAATAGTCTTTTATGCTTACTTACATATTTACCATTTGAGCTCTTTAGTCCT
>PVKM010046716.1:0-11675 GCA_004027735.1 Carollia perspicillata
CAGTTCCAGTGCACAACTTGCCCTTTGTGGCTCAGTGCCCCACTTCTGCACATCCCGGTCACTCCTTCCCACAAGGCTGCCAGGAAGTTCTTTCTCAGTGAAGAATTCTTCATCACCCTCATCCCTCGTCTCCCCTCTCCTCCCTGAGACAGAGACTTAGGCTGTAACTCACACAGAGTCCCCCCGATCTGACCCAGTTACCATCTATGTCCCTCTTTCCCCTTTCAGAAGGGGCCACCTTCTCCTTCCCCTCGCCACCCCCACAGGGCCCATCATGGGCACGCTCAGCACCACTGACAGGTTAGTGGTTTCTAGAGTCCTGCATTCTCTGTGTCTCCCTCTCAACCTTCTCAGCTGCAGACGGGGGAAACCTGCCGGCAGCCTCCCAGCTGGGTCAGAAGGAGCAGCAGGGAGTGGCGGGGGAACGCTCCATGTGGTTCCAACACGGGCAAACCACCTGGCCCTGGCAACAGATCACCAACTGCACAGGAACCACACTTCCAGAGGTTATCAAAGGCTCTGTCCTGTTGGCAGTATCTCCCTAACTCAGCCATAAAGCACGAGTTCCCCCAGAACGGCTCCATATTTTGTTCTCCTTATCACTCATGTAGGGCTAAATACACAACAGATCCCTGGCAACAAACTGAAAACCATCACCAGCAGCCCAGGAGAAGGTGCCTTGGGGGCCTGGTGGCAGACAGGCTGCTATCAGGCACACAAGTCCTGTGCCTGGCAGAGGGCAGGAACCTCCAAACCAGCCGAACAAAGAGGACCTGGGAAGGCAGGCAGGAGAGAAAGCCCCCTCCAGCAGTCCCTCGTGAGATAAGAGGAGCCTCCAAGGAGCCAAGAGCTGCCACGTCGGAGCATTCCGGGATCTGCCAGCCCCTCGGGGAGGCTTTGTCGTCCTCTGCTGTGGATCCGGAAATTCTCAAAGCAACAACTGCTCCTGGGAGTCTGTGTCAACCACGAGGAAATGACTGGCACCTGTGGAACAGCAGCCCTCTGAACAGGCTCCTGCCTGTTCAGGGAACCCAAGGTGGGCTTTGCACTCTATTTGGGGGTTTGCAGGGATCCAGGGGTACAAAGCAGGCAGCAGGGGAGAGCAGGAAGCAAGCCCCACAGAGACTCTAAATTTAAGCAAGTGCAGAAATAGCCGCGTGTGACAGGGCAAGTGGCACGTGCCTTCTCAGAGCCAACGTCTTCCTGACACCTGCACAGTGGTTGAACAGGTGGGTGTGGCTCCTCAGCCAACCAAGGAAATAAAGTGAGAGGAAACTTGGTAATTAAGCCCAGCCCAGGCATCAGCACCTGGTCACAAGCGCCCCCTGGCTTGATGCTGAGCTGGGGCTCTATGTGCATGTGTAAATGTGTAGATGCGTGTGCACTCTTGTGCATAAAACCAGCCCTGGGTTCCCTTAGCATCAGCTATTGAGCCTGTCTCCCTGTCTCCTGCACGCATCTCCCCCAGATCGCTGTCCACCAGCCAGCACAGCACGGGACTCCCCGTAGCTAATGCAGGCACCTCAAAAAGCCCCCTTCAGCCTCCCTCTCCCTCATGCTGGTCTGGCTCACGCCTCCAGCTTTTGTAGCACGCATGGGGAGCTGGATGGTCATGAAAGGAACCCTGCCCCACGGCCTGGAGGGAAACATACAACACTGAACTTTTAATAGCTTCTGTCCTGAATGGAAGGGAGAGGAATTGTCCCCAGGGCCACAGGCGGTGCTGACAGTGCCCTGGTGTGTGTGCCTGCGTGTGTCTGTGTCTGTGACTGTCTGTAAGCATGACCCAGCATCTCCGTGCATCTGTGTATGTACCCACGTGTGTCTGTGTCTATCTCTGTATCTGCGTGTGTATTTGTGTCTGCGTGCCTGTGTCTATGTGTCTGTGTATCTCAGTGTGTCCACAACTCTGTGTGTCTGTGTGTCTTTACCTAAGTGCGTGACTGTGTGTGTGGCTGTGTGGGTGAGTTTGCAGCAAGAAGGGCAGGATGAGGAAGAGTAAGCCCTCAATGTAAGATACTGTGAGTGGGTTCCACCCCCACCTTTTTCTGCCTTACATTCTCTTCCAGTCTCGCCCTTGCCCCAAAGCCTGAGAACAAAAGGGCAGTGGATGCAGTGCTGCCTCGCCCCACCAACCCCAGGCAGCCTGCTGATGGCACCTTCGATCCAGCCCCTGTGAATCCACTCTCTTCACGGGGAGCAGGCCCCTATACCCCGCGGGCCCTAATGTGCACACTTCCTGAGCCAGTGGGAACACCCCAGTTCCAGAGTTCTGAGACTAGGGGGCCCTGCGGCCATTCATACTCCTCTGGCCAAGCATCTCTCTCCACCTGTTTCTGGGGAAAAAATCCTAATTTTAGGTCTACATCCAGTTGCTTGATGATTTCACCTGCCCTTCTCTTCACCATCACTTATTCCAGTAGAGAGAAAGTCTGTTGGTCTCTGGGAGAGTCCCCAGCATCCTCTTTGTCCATAGCCACCAGGTCCTCAAATGCCTGACCTTGAACCTTTCATTAATGAGCCAACTCCTCAGAAGCAATGAAAGGCCACAAATTCTGCTTTTGGAACAACAGATTCTCCATCACATGCCACGTGGACGCCCTCAGCAATGTGCAAGCCTCACCAAGCAGCAACTCCCAACCTCTGTGCCAGTGAGGCCCCCGCTCTTCATTTTCCCAGCCCCATTTTGAAAGATTCCATCTACCAAGCCCTGTTGATTACCCTGCGCAGACTTACCATGGGAAAATGTATGCTTCCATTGTACTTTCTAGACATTGAGAAGAGTTTTTATATCCCATGAATGTGTTTTGGTGACTGGTGAGATTCTGGAGGCCCCCAGGTATGAACCATGGGACCCAGATTGCAGGACGCTGATAAAAAGCGGTCTGTGTGTGTCTCCCCAAGAAAGAGTTGGAGAATTAGAGACAGAGAGAAGCGTCTTCAAGCTAAACGAGCACACTTCTATACTGCACAGCTCGGGCTAACACTTTGCTCTGCCCGGGTAGCCGCATGTGGGCGACCTGTGGCTTCTCAGGGCGACCTAAATCAGCATCTGAGAAGCCCCATCTCGATAGACAGGAGGGGCTTCTGCATGGCTCTGGCAGCCCAAGGGACACGAGGGACATTACTCCATTCCGCAGATGCTCACCTCCTCGGGTCGGCTCAGCACGTGTCCCTCGGGGCCTGTGATGCCCAGGTCCAGTATCCGCTGCTGCTCCTACAACAGTGAAAGAAGCCAGGCTGTCAGCGGTGTGGTGTGTGTGCGTGTGTGTGTGTGTCTCTGGCTGTGACTTCAGGTCGCTATGATGGCTAGAGACCTCCTGGGTTAAAGTCATTCAAGCAAGACCTGAGAATGGTGCTGCTGACCACTTGGCCCTCCTTCCAACACCCCAGGAGAGAAGGGCCCACGAGCCTGTTCCCAGTCCTGCCTGGACTACGACAGATCAACTGCGGCCTCCCAAATATCCACAGCGGCACTGCCAGACATCACAGTGGGAACCATCCATGTGGGCGTCCATGCCCCACCCCACCCAGGCAGCTGCATCCCTGCAGCAAGGGGAGCGACATCCTCGCGCAAGGGAGCAGGCCGTGTGTCCTACAGAATACAACGAGAGGTACCTGTGTTGCACGCTGCCAGTGAGACTGTCAGCATGGCACGACAGGGGGTCCCCATCAGGCCCCCCCGGCTTTCCACCTGGAGCTGAGTTAGAGAAGGCACCCCTGTCTCAGGCCTGCCTCCCGCCCTGTGGTTCGTGCAGAAGGAGCAAATGGACAGAAAGGCTGGTACCTCTGCGATGATGTCGCCGTTCTCCGCATGGACTTGGGCAATCGCGCCGATATCCCGGATCACGCTCAGTACCTCATAGATCTGATAGGAGGGAGTTGGAGTCAGAGACGGGGACTTCCATCTTCCTGTTCACAGAATAACCCTCTCCCTATGGCCTCGGGGATCAGAACAGGCACCCTCTCCTCACTGCTCCTCCCAGCTGTTTTTTTAATGTACCCTCGGGGCAATGTTTCTGGCCCTGTGTGGCAGAGGAGAACCTCTCAGAAATTAACCAAAGCAGGGTAACCTCAGAGGATGTGGACTGGGAGCAAGAAGCTCACAGTTGACACTAGGCCCCGAGTATACCTCTCAGCCACGCTGCCCCGGCAGCATGCTGGTTCCAGAGCCTGGCGGACCTGGGCACTGGGCTCACAGCCTCCCCCAGCGTAAATGCAGATCAAGGACTTTTTCCACAGGCCATTTCCCTGAGAGGTAAGGGATGTGCACACACTGCAGGCAGCTTTCAAGACAATAGCAGTGTCCGAGTGTCCCAAATGCCAGGGAACCTGCTCCGAAAAGCCAACTTTCTCACCTGGGAATCCGTTAGCTGGAAGCGATCTTTGAAAGCCATGTACACAAGGAAGGAATTTACCCCTGGAAGACAGACAAAATAGACCGACTATAACATGCACGACTACTGCAGATAATCCAAACAATCTGGAAGGGAATAAGGAAGTACAATACCATGCATGTATGTATATGCAGGGTGAGGCAAAGGTAAGTAGATAGTTGTTCGTATGAAAAATACACGCACATTATGATTATTTCATTATTACAAGAGCTTTAACCACTGTTTCACATACTCATGACTGTAAACCTACATTTGCCCCATTCTGTACAGAGAGAGAAAGACAGATGGAGACAGAGACAACGATAAAGTAAATGGGGCAAAACATAAACAACTGGGAGATCTGGAAATAGGGTGCAAAACTTTTTCGTATGTATACAGTTTTCTAAGTTTAAAAGCGGATCAAAATGAAAAGTTGCTGTTATGTTATTCACAACACCAAAGAGTGGAAGCAACCCACGGGTCCAGTGACAGAGGAATGGATAAACAAAATGTGACAGAGCTATCTGATGAATTTATTCAGCCTTGAGCGGGAAGGGAATTCTGACGCCTGCCATAGCATGGGTCAACCCTAAGGCCATTATGCTCAATGGCGAAACAAGCCAGTCACGAAAGGACAAATACTGTAGGATTCCACATACATGTCAAGTGCATAGAGACAGGAAACAGAATGGGGGCTGCTAGGGGCTGGAAATAGAATGGAGTGGGGGTTAGTGTTTGATGGGCACAGAGTTTCGGTTCGAAAAGATGAAAGTTCTGGAGATGGGCAGTGGGGATGGTCGCTCAGCAACGTGAATGTGCTTAACACCACCAAAGTGTGCGCTTACATGGTTAAGAAGGTAAATTTTATATTATGCTGTAGTTTCCCACAATTGAAAGTTAAAAATGAAACACAAAAGTTTCCTCCAACTGTTGTAACTTGAACGAGAAAATGGATGAAAAGATCCTGTTGATGAAGATCTATAATAAAAGTCTTTTCTTTCGTAAACAGACTGCCCTGCATGCTAATTTTTTCCCATCTTTTGTGGTTTTTAATAGTTCATTTTTTATTGTATTTGTTTCCATTCCTCCCCACTGATTTTTAAGGAAAGGTCCATGAGTGTGACAAACATATGCTCCCATTCTCCTCCTGGCATTTTGGGGTTCCTGTCTCTCTGCCCAACACTCATCACAATGATAAACAATTGTAGGGACAACCTCACAGCATTGGAGCTTAATTCAAGCCACTGGGCATGCTGGAAGCTGCCTAAATTCAAGCCTCAGGACATCTCAGCCCTTCTCTACTGCTAGGCAACAGTTGCTATGGTAACCGCCTAGGCTGATTTAGAGTAGATTCACTTTAAGTATGAAAAGTTAAATCTCCGTATTCTCAAAAGTGAGAAAGATCAAGGGTTAGCTATTTTCTTTTATGTTGAACCTTCATGCCAGAAAGAATCTTAGGATATCTAATCCACACCCTCCTGTGAGGGGCTTTAAAAAAAATTGAGACTCAGAAAATTTAAGTGATGAAGTTTGTGGACGAGTACCCACCTGTGCCCCACATTTCCCTTCCTGCCACTTCACTCCCAGCTCATGGGACTCCTGCGCCTGGAAGTCTGCAAACCTGAAAGCAGCAGGGGCTTCCCGGAGATCTGAGATACTGTGAGGTCTCCAATGGGACCCAGGAGTCATGTCAAGTCTGTGGCCAGGTTCAAGAGGACCCTAAGTGATGATGTGATTTGGCAACACCACCTCAACCCCCAAGGTTCCTGTGGACAAGAGGGTCCCAAAGGCATCTTGAGGTCCTCAAGACTCCTCCAGCTCTCCTGGAAATCTTTCAGAACCCAACCCCTGGAATCCCAATCCTCAAAATAGTCCAATAGGCCGAGAGACACTGCTTAGGTTCTCCCTCAAATCTGTCCTGGTTCTTCCGGGTTTGCAGGAAGCAGCTGCCCGAGTTCTCTGCTCTGGGTCCGAGGCACTCTCCTACAACTGCCCAGGATCCTCGCTGAGATATGCACTGTCACCCTCTGAGGGCAAGTCACCTGGGCAGCCTCAACCCCCCAACCTGGCTAGAGCGCATGGTTCCCTCCAGCCAATAAGCGGCAAGCAGGTATGGCATCAGAAGAGGTCCCTGGAATAAGGCTCAGGTTTTCCTATCAATGAAAGCTTCTGTGGCCGCACTGGGTCATCCATCTCCACCCAGTGAGGCCCTTGCTCCTCACAGGCCTGGGGTGAGGCCAAAAGGATTTATGGGTCAGCGCCACCTACCATGGTCTTTCACCAGGGCCTCCATCTCCTCTTGGATGCCCTTGTGCCACTCGGTGATGTCCACATGCAGAGAGTAGTCGCAGCAGGACTTGCTGTCAGCCCATTCCCTCCACTGGTCGAAGGCAGCCAGCAGGCTTGTCCCTGGCTCTGGCACGACATGGTCAACTGGAGAAGAGACATTTGTTGTCATCAACAATAGCCTCAAGGCCAAAGCCAACAGTTGCTTCCCCCTTTCAACCCTGAGCAAGCCTCCCTGTTCAAAGTCCAGATGGCGATCTCCACAACCAGCCTCTAAGCACCCACTGAAAGCCGCTGACCACCCAGGAGGGGGAAAGCAGAAACTCGGCATGGCCGCTCCAGTGAAACCACGCAGGACCAGCCCAGATCTGGTTTCCCAGCTCAGACTCCCTGAAAGCACACACCTTGGGTGCATTTCTCAGACAATGAGTCATTATGGACAATGGCCGTGTCAAATGGCCAGCCAGGGCTGCCAAGCCCTTCCCTGAGTTGATAGCTGCTTATGAGACACTCCCCACAGACGGCGAGGAACTTGAAGATGCTGGACTCCAGCCACACAGACCGGGCCTTTTAAAAGATCCCCGGCATATCCACTCTCTCATCGCCACTCAAATTTCTGCAGCATAATGCCACTTTGTAAATTAATGGACAGCTTTCGTCCTCAGAGTTCAAAGCACTTTAAAACTGTGGTCATTGTTACATTATTATTGAGCTCAGCCCGATGTGGAGACAAAAGACTCCTCTGGAGTCGGGCTGACCTGAGGTTTGGGTAAATTACTTAATCTCCACTACCCAAGTTTCTGTGCTGGTTTAAAATAGAGATACTGCCGACCACATACATTTGCCATGAGGATTAAAAGAGACAGCATCTTAAGTCATTCCCCTATTTCAATCCCCCAGCGGCTTCCCCTTGCTCTTCAGATAAAGATTAAAGTCCTCAACAAGGTCTACCCTGCCCAGCACGGGCCCTGACTACCTCTGCAACATCACCTGGGACCACCTTCGCCTCACCCTCAGGCTGCCTTCCACTCTCCACACCATCAGCCTGCTCCCTTCTGCACGAGGGCCCTTCTCCTTGCAGGGCCTTGCAGGAGTCCTCTCTCCCAGGTGATGGAGAGCACTCGCCCAGTTACCGTAGCAACAGGAAGTTTGCCAAAACTGTCATTACTCATTTCCACACGGAGACTTTAAATTACAAACGGAAATGACTCATCCAGGGTCAAATCAAACTTGTGCAACAAAGAAGACAAAACCAAGGACTCTTGGTGCCCTTAAGCAATTCTTCTAAATAAAATACTTGATTTGCTACATGCAGGTAAGCAGCCCTCAGCTAATGTTAGTGAGCTCGGATTTCTGAAAGGGATCAAATCTTGCAGATGCTGCTAAACTGGAATCAACTGAGCTCAGCTCTGTAAGGCTCAAGAATGTGGACATCTAAGCTGAATTTTCTTGGGACAAAGTGACTTTTTATAAGTAGCAGTATATGCAGTTAAACAGGTACAGACACAGCTGGTACTGTGACACGATGCTACCTAGTGAAAGCAGCAAGGATGCGTGCACTTCTCTGTTCCGTCAGGAAAACGCTAACCCAGAAACCCTCACCAAACAACTCCAGTTTCTCTTCTGAAGCTGTGTTCCCCACTTGGGGGGTGGGGGCAGGAGTAACCATAGTTTGGACAGAATCTCCCCAGTCACACCCATGAGCCTCACTTCATCTGTCTCTCCCCCCTCCAAACCATTCCTCCTATGCAGCCAGAAGGACCTTAAATCTCTCATCGGAGCCTGTCATTCCCTGACTAAACCCTTTGGTAGCTGGCCACCATCTTCACAGTAAAAATTCAAACTCCTCCCCAAGGTCCTGTGAGTGCATTCCTAGCTGATGTCCCCATGTACTGTCTGCCACCTGACCCCCTCAATGAGCTCACCACATCAGGCTACCCAGCCAGTTTTCAGCCTTTGACTTGACCAACCTCTCCCAACCTCCAGGCTTCTGCAGAAGCAGCACCCTTTCTCCAGAAATCTGTTCCCCTGGCTCTGTACTCTGGCATCTTCTCTGCATCCTTCTCATGGCGCTAAGCATCACCATCCCAGGGCCGCACCCCCACTTGCGGTCATTCTGGTATCAGTTTCCCTAATACACTATCTCACCCCCACTAGGAAGTACACACCCTCACAGCAGGGAGTAAGTGCCCACATGCAGTAAGTGCTCAATAAATATTTCCAAGAAATGAAGGACCTTCTTTCCCGTCTCATCCTCCACCTGCAAGACCAGGCCAAGCACAGGAGGAGGTATTCCCATGGAAACACAACCAGAGTCTCCTGTTTGAGCCCAGGGTACATAAAACTTACCCCAAGAGCTTACTAAAACACAGGTCCCTGGCCATCATCCCCAGAGCTTCAGGTTCTGTAGGTCTGGGCTGGGAGCTGAGAACGTGCATTTTTAATAAGTTCCCTGGGAGCTAATGAATGAGTCTGCCTTTAACCACTTGACTGTCACTAACCTTGATTCACTTGTGCCTGTTTGACTACACAACACCACTGTCACTTACAAAATCAGTCCGGTTCCCTGGCTGCCACAGAGGCTCTCCTCTATGTGCACAGCCAGCTCCTCCAGCGGCAAACCACTGCAAGCTCAGGAACAGACAAAGCTGAGGGCTTCGGGGAAATAAGCACGTTTTCTCCAGGAGCTCATGACACTCAGAAACGTGTCCGAGAAAAGCTCCCACATGTTTTCCCACAGTTCTCTTTCGGTAGAAGCTCTCCTGGGAAGAGCTGCCCAGAGACCAGGACAGAATGTCACTCTTCTTCCGGTGGAGCAGAGATTCCCCACTGAGGACACAAGCCTAAAATGACTTGCACAAACTCACAGGCCTTTCCTCGGGTGACATTCCTAAGCTGTCACCGAAGGAGCCTGGCTTTTGCCTGCAGCCAACTCCTCTCCAATTGGGTAAGATGTGAGGGATAGTGGGTCAACCCAGCCTTCTGCTGGGCAGTGGGAAGAGGGACCTATGACTCAGTGGGCCCCCAGCTCTGATCCTGGTCTTGCTGCAGCACTCTCTTCCTGCACAGGTTGTCTCTGGGAACGCCAGTTCTTCCTGTATTAAACCTGAGCATGAAACTACTGAGTGTGCAGGGCTGCAATAAGTTTAAGAATTCATGTGTGTGCCCTGGCTGGTATGGCTCAGTGGACTGAGTGCGGGCCTGCAAACCAAAGGGTTGCAGGTTCAATTCCCAGTCAGGGCACATGCCTGGGTCGTGGGCCAGTCCCCAGTATGAGGCGTGCAAGAGGCAAACACACACTGATGTTTCTTGCCCTCTCTCTCTCATTCCCTTACCCTCTCTCTAAAGTTAAAATAAATAAAATCTTCAAAAAAAAAAAAAAACCCTCACATGTGAAGAGGACCTGGCAAAATGGCTGCCACATGGTTTCCATCCACGCAGGACTAGCAATCAGTCTCACCACCATGGCACAGCGGGGGTGTAAAGGAGCCCAGGCCCAAGGCAGTGGCCTGAATTTGGGAGTTATTTGGAGTTACTGCCAGTGTCCAGAAGTGCTTTTATCTACAAGATGCCAGCTATTTCCAAGACTGTTATTACCTCTCTTAAAACTGACAAAGGCCCCTAAATTTTTAATAGCTTTATTGGAATGTAATTTCCACACTAGATAGTTCATCCATTTACACTACAACACTCGATGGTTTTTGGTCTAGTCAGAGTTGTGCAATCATCACCACAACCTATTTGTAGAACACTACCCACCAGTGGGAGGCTACCCAAAAAAGGAAGATTATCCAAAAAGGGGGGTTCCAGAAAAGAAACCCTGGACCCATGAGCAGTCTCTCCCTGTCCCCTCCTGGCCCTGCTACTCCAAGCTCCAGGCAGCCACCAATTTCCTTTGTGACTCTATAGATTTGCCTGTTCTGAACATTTCACAGACATGGAATCTTACGAGATGTGGTTTCTTGTATCTGCCTTCTTTCATGTAGCATAATGTTTTCAAGGTTCATCCACATTGTAGTGAGTATCAGCACTTCATTCCTTTTTATTGCCTTGAGTGGCTCTGGTATCCTATGTTTTTGTTTATTGGATATCAGCTAAGTGTTCTACACAGAGTAAACAGGCTGCTCCTTTGGAATTTGTGGTATTGAGACAGGACAATGAGAAGCTAGGAAAATTCCTTGGCAAGTGGAATGGGAAAACTGAGACAGAGAGCTGAACAAACTGGCCGAGCAGCTCACAGCCAGGTCAGATGGTCACTGGGGTAGAAGGCCCCAGTGCCTGGCAGGGGTCAAAACTGGGAAAACAAGGACCTCACTCCCAGGGCAACCTCTCCTCCCCTGGCCTATCCTCCTTGGAGATAACATCTAGACCTCAGTTGTATTTCAGCTCCAGGCCCAGAAAAGCAACAAAACCCAGTGGGAACCAGCTGCAATGACCAGTGACCCCCTGCCCATCACTGACCAATCAGTGGAGACCAGAACCCTGAAGGGACACACCTGGAGAACTGATGAATATTCTGCTGAAACCGTCCCCTGAGGCCTCCTCCCCTGCGGCTTCCCCAAAGATTCCCCCCTGCAAAAGAGATAAAAGCCTCCAGGCAAAGGACCCAGCCTGCACCCTCCCTCTGGGGAGCAGCCTGTGCCATTCCCTCTTCTTCCCCCACTTCTTTCCTCACGGGCCCGTGTCTCCCAAACTTTAAGGCAATGGGCAGCTGGCAGCTTGTCCAGGGCCGACCCCCTGAACCTGTCTCCAAAGCACCCTCTTCTCTGACTTCCCAGGGAGCTAAGGCAGCCCAGCCTGGGCTCTCCTTTGCTTCCTCTATGCTGAGCCCTTCCTTGTCTCACTGTCCCCAACTTTAATAAACGCACCCTCACAGCCACCTGGACTCATGTTGCGAGACCTTTCCCACACAACGTCAAGAACCCACCCACTGCAGCTGGCCCTCATAGACCCGCTCAGGGCCAGGCCCCCGTCTGGGAACAGGAGGGCAGAGAAGGTTGTCCACTGGATGAG
>PVKM010046717.1:0-11631 GCA_004027735.1 Carollia perspicillata
TCCACCCCCCTTAGTTTTTGTCCATATGTCCTTTATACTTGTTCCTATAATCCCCTCCCTTTTTCCCTGAAATTCCCTCACCTCTCCCCTCTGGATACTGTCATCTCCTTTTCTATTTCAATGTCTTAGACTATATTTTGCTTGCTTGTTTGTTTAGTTGCTTAGGTTCCTGTTAAAGGTGAGATCATATGGAATTTGTCTTGGGTTGAATGAGCAGCCCTGGAGAAGAAATTGCAGTTCGTGCTATGGCTTGGCTTATGGGAGGGTGATGAAGAGTGAAACTGGCATTTTGCTCACTTGCTCACGCATACTTGTATTCCTGCAGAGGGCAGGTGCTTCAGAGTCTGTGGGTATGAAAAGTCTCGACTGTGACGGCAGTGGCTGAAATATATAAAAAAATCTTAGCTTGATTGCTGGACATCCGCATATCAATATTCTCTGCAGCTGTTTTGCGGCTGTGTTGTTTGCAGCTGAGTGAACAGTGGGTTGATTTCTGTTTGAAGTCTGGCTCTCGGTCAAAGAAGAACTTCTGGAGGTTTGAGGTCTGTGAGAATGCAGTTTTGAAGAATTATTTCTATGTACTCATTCTGGTTCGATTTCAATGTTTTTGAGCTCCTGTTGAAATGTTCTGGATGTTGTATTGGCAATTGGCAGAAGATTGCCAGCTACTTAGTGAATCGTTGGTGATTCTGAAATAGTTATGGAACTGATAGCCATGTAGATGTAGGAGTCTGGTGGCTTTCCTGATGAAGCTTTTCGGTTTGGATATGTTGTGCAGGATTAAATTTAGGATAAATGGTCAAAGGAACAGGCTATAAAAGTTGGTAGAATTATCACAGGTCCTACTTCCATTAAATCTATTCTCTTCCTTCTTTATGATAAACTGTCTGAGACTGCAAATCCAAGCTGACAGGAATTATGTGACAGCATAGCCCAGAAATTCCAGAATCACTTGAAAGTCTCATTCACAATAACATACCTTGTACTATCCCAAGAGAGAACAGCATAGCAGGCATTAAAGTCATTATGACCGTGTAACATGACCTGGATACAACTTTTGGTACTCTCAGGTTAACAGAATTGTCAGGGTTCATGGGATTGCATTGAGATGCCCAGTAAGAATGCTGGTCAACTAGAAGTGCAAGACCTAACATAGACAGAATTCCCCTATAGACTAAGTCACAGGTCATCTAAAAACCTGAAGGTCAACTGAGAACTTCTTTAGGACATCTGCATACTGCTTTATCAAGACTATGTGTGTGGGAGACAATTCTATGTTTAGTGGAAATAGTGCTCATTTCTTCAATTAGAGCATTTTTTTCTCCATCCTTACAGCCTTCAACAATATGATGGCCTCAGATTTGACACCTCAGCCCTGCTCAGTCCCCACAGATCAGATAGAGAGGAGGAGTGAAAGAGGGAGGGCAGAGCATCAGAGTGTTCAGGCTCCCGATTCAAGGCCCCGGCTGGCGTGGTCCCTCTTCTCCGGCAAACAACCCCCTCCCTCATCCCCTTTTTCTTTCTCCCTCACCCATTACCTCTTTTGGGATGGCTAGTTTCCGTTTTTTTCAGAGCAATATTTTATATCTTTTCAGCTTCATTTCTGAGGCAATTGGAAATAAATAATAACAAATACATTGTTATAAATCTGGGGGGATGACTATTAATTAACAATTCTAGGAAGAAATGTATTTTCTTATTATCAGACTTCACTGTATGTTTTATATATGTAAATGTCATATATATGGTATTTAACATATAACATATACAGTATATCTATATATTAACCTACATTATATAAATTATATTTTTCTTATTTTAGTAAATACAGGGTATTTTCCCATAATCATGTGATTCTCATTTCCACAGATGAATTACTAAATGGCTGTTTCTTACAAATATATGTATCAGAATGACTTCAATGCCATTGAGTACACTTTATTTCTTATTGTTTTTAATAACTATACTGTACTTTGGTATGGAATGTATTTTTAAACATTTCTCTTTTGAAAGTCATCAGTCATTGATATCTGAAAATCTTATTATGCACTTTGTTTCACTCCCCAGAGCCATTGCTTCATTATTTAGTATGAGAAATTTATGTATAGAGCAAATTTGCAGACTTTCATACTCAAATCTTTCTACATAACCCTGAAAAATACATTTGCCCATCTTAATGTCTCTTTTCTGATAGAGTAGCTCATTAATTTTACCAAAATAATGACCTAAATTAGTGATCTTAAATTTATTTAAATTGCATTTAACTTGTTATCAGTGAGAACTTAGTTCTTTTTTTCCATTTTAATCAATTTTTTGTTTTTTTGTGTGTGGTTGTTAAATGTCTATTCATACTTTTTGCCCATTTGCCAAATTGCCTGTCTTTGGTCATTCATGTGTATGTATGTGCTCTTAATATATGTGACTATATATCTACCATCTGTTACATAAATTGTAAATATCTTGTTTTTATGGCCAAATACATTATTTTTAAAGTTTGTCTTTATTTTGCATTTTTCTTGGCCTTTCTGAAACAAAGATTACAAATAAATTTTCTGTTTTCTTTCCATATATATGTTACTTAAGTTTACTATTTCATTCACTTATAAATTCTTAGGCATAGAGAGCTAAATTTGTTTTTTCCCCCTAAAAGTATCTCATGTGGTTCAAACTCAAGTTTTTGAACATTTTTTAATAAATTGCCTGATAACAATTTTAAGTAGTGTTTTTGGTTGTCTACACTATGTCAAGTCATAGAATGATAAACAATGATGAACATAGAATTTACTGAGATGGAACTTAGAGCTTTTGGGGTAAGAATATTAGTCAAAAAAACCACAGAAATTATTTTAAATTTACAGTTTTGGTTATTCTACAAATAGAAAGGCAAATTACAAATATGTGCAATAAAAATATAATAAGGAAAATTGACCTAGTTTCACAGTTCTCTACAGGTTATCTAAGGGAGTGAAAATCAATATGGTATTAACATTTGAATTCCTATTGTAACTTAGGTAGAGAAAAGAGAGAGACTTGTAAAAACCCACTGATATTAACAGAAATGGACCCATCAACGAAGGAAGAAGGGCGTGGCAGGAGCTAACAGATGGGAGCCAGTCTGCTACCAGGTGGAGCTGCAAAGACAGGGCCAGGGCAAAGGCAGACGGTTTGAGGCTTCTTCACTCTCTAAAATTCGACAGGCCTCGTGATTGACACAGATGTGCAGAGCACGAGACAAGCAGGATAACTCCAGGTTTTGTTCTCTTTTAAGAAGATGAGGAATAGTGACTTTTATTATTACAAGAACATGTTTGGGGAAGATGATATTTTGTACTCTGTTTTTACTTTGGAGGTTTTGAGTTTTAGTTGTTAATATTTGAAACAGTAAGAGGAGATGCTAATTGACAAGAAAATAAATGAGCCAAAACTTGAAGGGAAAAACATTTTCAGTACATAGGCAGGCGATCAAACAGTGAATGTGAAGATGTCAGGGAATTACAGACTAAAGAAAGAAGTGTTTAAGAAGGGAATGAGCAGTATATGGTGTTGAATGCTATTCAGAGCTCAATTAAAAGTGAAGTAAAAGTAGTCTTGGCTGGGAGAGGGATAATGGGGTAAAATAGGGGAAGATCCATCAAGGAACATGTGTAAAAGATACATGAACGAAACCAAAGGGGGTAAGTTCATGGGTGAGGGGTGTGTGTGTGTGTGTGTGTGTGTGTGTGTGTGTAAAAATGAAGACAACTGTACTTGTGCAACAATAAAAAATGTAAAGGTAAAGGTAAAAAAAATCAAGATAGAGTCTAAGACACAAGTTACACAAATGATATAAAAACAAACTGAATGCTATAACTTCACCCTTTGCACAAATTCAGTAATTCAATGTTTCAGTTTTGTGCCATACCAGCTCTTTTCCAAAAATCAATAAGTAAAATAAGCCTGTTAGCAAAGGGAAAAAAAGTGAAATAAAAGGATCCACTTAGTAAAGTGAGATGACTTGGGACCAAATGAGTGCTGATGCCACAGGGTCACTGAGGCTGGAGGCAGGTAGTAATGGCTTGACCAGTGAGAATAAATGTAAGAGAATAAATGGAATGCAGACAGCACGTTGAGAACTTTTCTTTTTCTAAGAATGAAAAGTGCAGATATTAGGTAAGCTGGTGGGTAGGATGCTACTAAGAACACATTGAATATGTCAAAGGGAAGAGGAATGATGAATAGTGTGTGAATCTTGGGTAGCAGGAGTAGATGGATCCAAATGCAGATGACATTGACCTTGTGGAAGAGGAAGAATAGCATATCCTTCCAATAGAGGAGAAGATGCATGCATAATAGGAGAAAGCAGAGAGATTTTCAGTCTGATAGTCTGATGGTTTGTTTCTATTTATCTGTGAAGTAGGTCATCTTCTGAGAATAAGAGAGGATGTGGAAGAGTCAGATTTGCTATGAATGGGGAGTGTGTGATAAAATTAATTTCAGAGAACATGAAAGAGTGATGACCTGAAAAATGTAACAGAGTTTCTATGAGCATTAAAGTAATTACTTTTTCTTTTTTATTATTTCATTATTTTTTATTTTTCAATTACACTCGAAACACTGTATGTTTCAGTTTTACACACTGAAACATTACCTAATTTTCTAGTGATCATCCCAATACATTTCTTGCCCATCTGACACCATACATAGTTGCTAGAATATTATTGACTATATTCCCTATGCAGTACTTTACATCCTCATGCCTATTTTTGTAACAACAAACTTTTACTTCTTAATCTCTTTACCTTTTCATCCATCCACTAAATCACCCTTCCATCTGGCAACCATCAAATCGTACTTTGTTATCTATGATTCTATTTATTTTCTGCTTATTCATTTATACTATTTTTTTAATTCAGCTGTTGATAAACATGTTTGTATTGACATTTTATTGTTTATACTTTTTATATTTTCTTCTTTTTTTAAAGAAGACCCTTTTTATTTCATACAATATTAGTGTGGTGATGATAAACTCCTTGAGTTTTTTCCTTATCTGGGAAAATCTTTAGGTGTCTTTTGATTCTAAACAGCAGCTTTGCTGTGTATAGCAGTCTTGGTTGTAGGCCCTTGCTTTTCATCACTTTGAATATTTTTGCTGATCCTTTCTGGCCTGCAGAGTTTCTGTAGAGAAATCAGCTGACAGTCTTATGGGAGCTCCCTTATAGGTAACTAACTGCTTTTCTCTTGCTGCTGTGAAGATTCTCTGTCTTTAAGTGTTTACATTTTAATAGTGAGGCATTTTGGTGTGGACCTTTTGGGTTCATCTTGTTTAGGGCTCTCTGTGCTTCCTCGTCTTATGTATCTATTTCATTCACCAGGTTAGGGAAGTGTCATTATTTTTTCAAATAGGTTTTCAATTTCTTGCTCTCTCTCACTTCTTCTTTGGGTACCCTCATGGTACAAATGTTAGTACATTTGAAGTTGTCCCAGAAGCTTTCTATGCTATCTTCATTTTCAGATTCTTTTATCTTTTTGCTCTTTGACTGTGTTTTTTGCTTTTTTGTATTCCAAATCACTCATTTGATTTTCAGCTTCATTGATGCTTCTATCAATTCCCTGTAAACTATTCTCCATTTCAGTTAGTATGTCCTTCATTTCTGACTGCTTGTTTCTTATGGTTGCTGTTGAAGTTCTCAGTTCCTCAAAGTCCTCATTAAGTTCCTTGAGTATCCTTATAACCATTGTTTTAAACTCTGTATCTGGTAGTATTATGCTTGCCTCCATTTCATTCAGTTATTTTTTTCTGTAGATTTCTCCTGTTCTTTCATTTGGGATGTGTTTATTTGTCTTCGCTTCCCTGTATTTGTTTCTATGTAATAGGTAGAGCTGCTACATCTCCCAGACTTAGTAGAATTTTTTTGTGTACTCTGTGTCCTGAAGGACCCAGTGGTGAAACTTCCCTAATCACCTGACCTGGGTGCTGCAGGTGCACCCTTGTGTCCTGTTATAGTTGAGTCTTGGTTGCTTTGACATTACTGGGAGGGATTGACCCTCAGACCAATTGGCAGCTACAATTACAGTGGAGGAGCTGCTGTACAGAAGAGCAGGGCTTGCTTCTGTGGGATTTGGGTGCTCACTCAGTTTTCCCCTTGAGTGTGTGGCTTGTGGTGGTGGTAGTGTTATCCCATGAGGTCTGAAGCTGTCCACCTGGTACACTGGTTCTGGGGCCTCCCAGAAGCTACAAGGTCAGCCACCTCCTGAGCCCTGTCTGGGATTATCCAGCAGGAGCTACAGAGTGATCTGAAGATAGCTGTTACTTGTGCTGGACTTGGAGGTGCCCAGCAGAAGCCAAGATGTGAACCAAGGCTGGTTGTTGCTGGTGTTGGGCCTGGGGCCACTTAGGAAGAGGTATAGGGAACACAGAAGCCAGATGCTGCTTGTCTGAGAGATTTTTGGAGAGTTGAAAGCATGAAGCAAGAGAGGTCATTTGCATGATAAAGCCACTGGAAATGGCTTGGGTGGGCCCACATGTTGGCTGGGGTGGAGTATCTGGGAATCTCCAGGGCTGGGAAAAGAGTGTGAACCAGGTTGCTGGAGACTCAGATATGGCTCCTGATTCCCCAGCTCTGTGTACGTATGAGGGGTCTCAGAATAAAAACCATGGCTTCTGGTAGCACTTTGTCTGGCAGAAGGCTGCTTCCCGCCCCCTCTCACCCAGATGCCAGACAATTCAGCTCCTCCCTGTATGCTCTTTTCAAGCTGCTGCTCCAGTGCTAGAGATCAGAGGGAGTGAGTCCAAGCAAGTTCGAGCATGGGCCCTTTAAAAAGGACTGCCTGGAACTCCAGGAGTCCTCCGTCTCTCTTGGCCACGATCCCCAAGGAATTGCTGGTTTTTATAGCCACAAGTTATGGGGACTTCTTCTCTGGCATTGGAACCCTGAGCTAGGAGGCCTGGTGTGAAACTATGACTCTGTTCAAAGGAGATTTCCACACCCAAGATCCCTCCCAATTTTTATCTGACATATGTGGGTATGGGACTAGTCTGTTCTGCATCTCCTCCCTCCTTCTAGTCTTGATGTGGCTTCTTCTTTAAATCTTTTGTTGTAGGACTTCCATTAAGCTAGATTTTAGGTGAGGCTAAATGATGATTGTTTTGTAGTTTAATTGTAATTTTGACGTGGCTGTGGAAGGATTTGTGTACCACATTTACTTATGCCACCATCTTGACCAGACACCTAAAACAATTTCACGTTAATGAAATTGAATTTATATTGTAATAAATCTGACCTGTTTAACAGTACTTGGCTCCTCAGACACCCAAAGAGAGAAAGAGATAATTAATTTCATTATAAGATAATGATCATGTTGAACACTGGGACCAAGAAAAGTTCAAGGGAGTTTGTGTATTGGCAGAGGTGAAAACTGTTATGGAATCAAGCCAGTTATGGAGACAGGGGAAGGAAGAAGCAGATGGATACGTTAGAGCTAAATGGAGTTGGAGACAAAGCTAGAGAGGCTAATGCCAACACAGAGAGGCTAATTCTATTTTCACATCTGAAAGAGATGAACAAGTAAGCTGTGCAGATAAGGGTATTTGTGGATGGTGGGAGTCCTTAGTAACATGGTTTTGAGTGGAATCATATGTGGGATATAAAAATGAAACTGATAAACATAGACAACAGTATGATGGTACTAGAGGGAAGGGTGGTAGAGGGGAGTGAAGTGGGCCAAATGTGTGGTGACAGAGGATGATTTGAGTTTAGGTGATGGGCACGCAGTGCATTACAGATGAAGTATCAGAGAAATCTACCCTTGAACTCTATATAGTCTTTTTCTTAAATATTTTATTTATTTTTAGAGAGAGGTGGAGGGAGGGAGAAAGGGAGGGAGAGAAACATCAATGTATGGTTGCCTCTCATGTACCTGCTACTGAGGACCTGGCTCACAACCCAGGCATATGCCCTGAGTGGGAATTGAACTGGTGACCCTTTGGTTCACAGGCCAGCACTCAGTCCATTGAGCCACATCATCCAGGGCTACCCTTGAAACCTATATAGTCTTATTAACCAATGTCACCCCAATAAGTAAAGTAAAAAAGACACTTCTGAGATGAGACATTTAAACATATGACAAAGACCAATGAGTTCGCAAGGGGCGGTTGGCTGAGGCACAGTGCAGAAGTCATGTGGAGATGAGGAGGCAAAGGTACTGAGTGGCCAGGTTGTAAGAGGTTCGTGAACATGGACATTGATGAATCCAAATGCTGCGATTCATCATCACTGGTGAATAAAGAGGATGTCTGGGAGGACACAGGCAACACTGAGTGAAGGATGTCCCCCATATGTTACAACATGAAAACAATTCCCCAGAAGCATTTGTAAGTGGACAATCTACATGACACACTTAGAGGTGTTTTGTCCTTTCAGCTGGAGCCTGAAGTCTCCTGTATTCTGGAGGTGTGTGATGAGATAAACTGACTCAGTTTAGTGTGAGAATTTCCTGTTCAAACCTGAAGTGACACATTGATGAGATACTTTTTCCACTATTGTTTCACTCTGAGCCTTCACAGGGCAATCTGTAAAGGCAACAGATATTGTTTATTTTGGTCCTGAATTTATGATTTTAAATTTCTCTTTTTGTTACCCATTTATAGCGGGCCTCTTTGGTGAGAGCCAGCTGGCTTCCCCACTAAAGGATGCACGACTTTTTGGCTGTCAGAAGGTATGTGTCACTACTCTCCTGTCTCTCTAACATCCTGTCTCATACTGTGGGACAAATAAATGCCCAGATGTGATGCAGTGAAGGTTGGCTAATATACAACAAACTGAGTGGAAATTTAGTGTTTTTTTATGATTAATGTTTCTATGTGAGAGAAAAAAATAGTGCTTTTATTTGAATAATTCATGTTAAAAAACTATCATAAAATATGAAATATGTTGAAGGATTTCTTAGAGCATTCAAACTGTTGCCTGTAAGAAATTAATCAAATGCATATACACACAAGTATAGCTTGGTTTGTACATCTAAATAATTTAATGTTGAACCCACAAACATCATGACAAAGAATAATTCATTTTGGATTTTTATAGTCAGCACAAGGTATATTTTTATTTGTGTAGTAATATGTTAGTTTATATTTTGCCCAGTCTTTATAAATAGATATTTAAAAAGTAATTCATTGCATGATCAAGGCCAAACACAATTCCTTACACACTTATTTAGATTGAATAAAAGCAGTCCAATGAGGTAGTTTCTGTAAAATATTAAGGTAAACTTAATTATAAACAGTAAAAGTACTTTTAAAAATTTGAACAAGCTTAGTAAAAAGATCTACCATGCTGATTGAAGGGACTTCTGCTTATTTAATTATTTTACAGGATAAAACTGAATCAGAAATAATCACACAGAAACTGTGACTAAAATGATTGAGATAATTAACATTTTTGAGAGTTTGTGTGTCAGGTGGGGTGCTAAATATCACATGCACAATGTCTTACATACTGTTTTCACTTTAGATTAGTAAACTAGGTGACTTGACAGTAACTTTTTAAAAGTCACATGTTGTAAATTTCAAAGCCAGGATTGAATCCTGTTTTTCTGACTACGGAGTTCATTATATTACTTGGTTTATTGTAATTGCTTAGACGACTAAAGTCATTTTCACTTACTATGACACCGAAAGGATCTTTCTAAAAGTTTAAACCCACATTATTCCTCCATTAATGACCTCTACTTCTGTATCTTATGGATTCAAACATACCCATTAAATCAGTTAACAATTAGTTTTGTAAAATAATTATTTTAAATCTTTTTTCTTGTTTTATTTTCATGATTCTTTAGGTTATAGATAAGTTTATTGTATCAGGTAACATTTTCCAACATAGAAAATATTTCTTTAATTTTTTACTTAATTCTCAGAACTCATCCACCATTCAAAATAAAGAACCTTTTGGCAGCTACTTTAATAAATAAATGTCAGTCACTAAATAAATGTAATTTAGTGTAGGAAATTAATGTGTATGCCCAAACAACTATTTTTCATCATTAAAGTGTTTAGTCTTTGCTATTGGATTTCAAAATTTTTGAAAATATCTCTTCTTCTTTCTAATAAAACATTTAATTTCTAAGAGATATTCTAATGTTGTCAAAATATTTCTGTGAAATGAAACTTTAAATTATTGAGGATGTTATCATCCATGTATGTCTGTATTTCTCACTAATTATGTCTTATTATTGCTCCAACAAATAATATATAAACACATGTAGAGTATATTTAAAAATGTATTTTACCATAAGATACTTGTTTAAACCTGTATGGAATTTAGAACCAGAACTTTAGATTCCTCAACGGGGAAATGAGCCCAGTACTCACCCCCTAACCACCTAGTGTCACTGTGAGGACCTCTTCATTGCCTGTGTCATTTATTCGTAAGCACACATGTTGTAGAGCACAGTCTCAGCCACCGCTCAGCTGCAGAGATGAGTGACCGAAGAGTCACCTACGCAGAACTGAATCTGGTTCAGAACCCAAAGAGACAGCACGTGAAACCTAAGGGCACTGAAGGCTCCATTCCAGGAACTGAGCAGGAACTAACCTATGCAGAATTAAATCTTCAAAATGCTTCTCAGGGTCTTCAAGGGAGTGACAAGAATGACCACTGCAGAGGTAACACATTCAACAGACACAGTATAACTGCTTTGGGATGTGCAGCTGGGTGCAGACGTGTGGGAAAGAGAAGGGGATAAACTCACCTATTTTTTTCATCTTAAGGATCATGACTTGAAGTTGGAATATTGTATGTTAATATGAAAGCTGAGGACTAATTTTATTCAGATGTTATCATGAACTGTAGTCTTTGACCAGCAACTTGTAAAGCATTATATTTAGGGAAAATGCAATGACATATTCTGAGAGGAAGATTACAGTGGTAGATAACAGTTTGGGATCCAAGTTTATTTATATGACTACCTGTGCTTGGGGGTTTTCTGTTTATAAACTATCTAAACAATTGTCTCCATCTCTTCTTTCTCAGTGTTTCCATTTCCCTCCCTGCAGCATCCCCGTCACCTCCAGAGAAGCTCATTGCTGGGGTCCTAGGGGTCATCTGCCTTGTCCTGCTGTGCACTGTGATACCAGTAGCTGTTAATCAATGTAAGTAAGTTTTTGTAAGATCATATGATGTTTTCACTTCAATATTCATCAATACCTCTAAACACTTCATAATATTATAGAACTCTCACTTAAAGAATGCATTTAGACTAAATGTAGAATGGTTATTTTAAATTTGTTAAATTTATGACTAATAATGACTATAGAGAGTATTTTATGTATATTCATATATTCTGATTTCATAACTCAAAGACATGGTTTTGAAGGCTGGAAGATCTTAGAAATACAAATTCCTTTTGAGATTGGTTAAACAAGATAATGTTAAGAGAGAGTGAATTTTTGTTCTGTAGAATTTTATTATATTTTCTTCTGAATGGTTATTACTTTATTAACTTTTCTTGGCAAAATAAATTTTATAGCAGATTGTTCTAAACAAATCATAATATTTCAAAGTTTTATAATTGGTTTAGATTAATTTTTAAGAATGGCTTCAATTTTTGTAGCTCTTGCAACACTGAACAAGAATTCTTCCATGCCAATAACAAAGA
>PVKM010046718.1:0-11634 GCA_004027735.1 Carollia perspicillata
TGTTAACTGATTCAGAACTTGTGCAGGAAGCAGGATCTCCAACAACCACCAGGAATAAATAACAGACCAGCTATTTTTATCAGACAAGTTTCTCTGCCTGCCTTGCCCACAGATCCTGTAAGACTCACCACAGTTACCACATTCATCTCATTCCCTCACCCCTGGGCAGCAGCTGATTGGACCTGACCCAAGCCTATCAGTCATATATGCTCATTCTCTTTCTCTCTCAAGAAATTTAACTAAGACACAGTGACTGCAATCATCTGACAATAGGCACTTGAGCTGGATCAGGATGACATTTTCTCACCATGGGCATTGCTGGTAGGTAGGGACAGAGAGCCAGCTTCAGGGGAAGCCGCAAGCAGCAGGCCCATGGAGAGGAGTGGAACTAAGACATCAGGGGGCCTTTGGAATCAGAGGGAGAAGCAGGCTCACTGACCTCCTTGTTCTACTTCCCCAAGCGTTGTCTTGGTGGTGTTGTTCTTAGCGTCTGTGAGATGGTCACTTGACTCTAAGTGTATGAGATGGAGGAAACCATCCTCATGGGACTTGCTGAAGAGCGATCGATCACTGTAGTTTTCTGAAAGAACTTTCACGATAGGTTCATTTGAAGTACAAGCCAAGAAACCAGAGTCTGAGTTTGGGTAAAACCACGAGAGGAGAAAGAAGAAACATTTTCTGATTATCCTGGAGAGGGAGGGAAGAAAGAGAGTAAGAATGTAGGGGTAGAATCTGTGACATTGATGTGACCCTTCCCATCACCAACTACCCAAAACATCAGAGTTCTTACCTCTTGAAGTAAGAAAGTTTTAATTGTTTTTGGTGAAAATTGATGAAGGGGCTGCGCTTGACACCAGATTCATGCAGAAGAATCAAGAAAACAAGAGGGAGTGTGGGGGCCTTGAGTGTGTGTATGTGAGTGTGTGTGTGTTGTAGGAGTGTACTGGAATGTATAGAACTTTGGACTTGAAACTGGGGATTAGAACGAATTGTAACCGGATGGTATCTGGTCACCTTGAATGTGCAGCTTCCCTCACTTCCTCTTTCAGAAGGCAGCGTCCTCTAACCTACAGGAAAACCCGTGCTTCAGTCTCATTGCCTCTCAGCTCTGTCATCTCTGCAGGGCTGTCCTAGCATCATGGCTATTTTGGCCCAGCTCTCAGCTCAGCACATCAGCACCAGGAGCTCCATGTCACAGCCCACGTAATGTCTGTCTCCAGTAAATCCAAGGAGGAGGTGGCAGGGCCAATATCTCTTCCCCTCCCAGTTCTCCCACTAGTCTTTCCAAAATTACCAACAGCCTAAGTGGTTATGTGCAGGTTTCTTCACTGCAATTGAGGCAATTTCAGAAGGGAAATTCAACGTCAAAGAGCACTCCCAACTTAAACTTCCTCTTTACTTCTCAAAGGGATGATACCTACACATCAAATCCTTCACAAGCTCCCTGGCTTTTAGACGTACAACCTGTCTTTCTCCATGGGCCCTCCTTTTCAAATTTGCTCCATTTGAAACCCCACCAACTTCCACACCCATCACAGGAAGGGGTCCCACTTCTTGGCTCTCTGTCTCCAGATTCACCTCAAATTTGAGATAGGCCCCAAGAGAGGCCCCAAGGCAGTTAAAAATGATGCCTGTTGTCACCCAAGTCTTGCAGGATTGTGTGTATGAGTGGGGGTGGGGTGGGGGAGCAAGAAAAAGGGCTCCTGGGGATGTTAGCTAGTTGTGGATTCAGAGCTCCTGGTCAGAGCTCCTTTCCAATATTCCTATATGTGTGAGAGGAAATCATGGGAGTTCATTTGATTAACAGAATTGTTATGCTAGCTCTGCCACTCTTCCCAGAGACAGACATTAATTTTTAGAGAGTACAATCTAAACCCATATTGAAAAAGGATATATTTCCTCAATTAGAAGGGTGCCTTGCTTTTTCCCCAGAGTTAGTAGGCTCCATTATTGTGCAGAAAAGAGATCTGGTTTCTTTCCTGTTCTGCTTGGGAAGCTATTGAAATAATAAATAAGCTATATTATCCTTTAATGGCTCCTCCCTCTTGTTAATTCAGGAAGGGCTCCAGACTCAATAAATTGTTTCAACACTCTGCTTTGGGGTTGGAGTGGCTGCCAATTTGTGTACAACAAACCCACCTTCACTTAAGTTAACCAAGACAGTTTCTGTTTCTTGCAACCAACTGATCCTTGTCTAGAGGAGAAATGGATTCTGGCAGGAAGTTTTGCAGCAACAGAACCTCAAAAGAATGTGGATGCTGTCCCCAGCATCGCTGCCTGGTGCGGGGTGCTGAAGGGTCTCTCATCCTGGCCTGAGCGGTTTGGTAGAGTGGGCTTCCGTTCATTGCAAAAGATGTGATGCTCGAGGGGGATCCACTCTAATGGAAGAATGGAGAAATTCTCATTCTGCCATGTCTGGTGGCAAATGTTAATTGAAATATAAGCAAAATTCTAGGCAAATTCACTAAGGGTTCAGTCTCTTCTGGCATAAAGGTTTGGGTCAATTCACCTGGTAAAGAAACCGTGCCCAGTGAGGTACTGATTAAGAGCCTGGGCAACATGAGGCATGTGGTAGGGGACTGACAGAATAAAGACTGGCTCTACTTCTTCAACTCAACCATCATTTTCTTATCTAATTGGCACTGGAGCTTACTTTTAGCTTATTTTTCTTTTAGTTCATACATGTTTAATTCAACCTCTTTTCTGAGATGTTTGAATCCAGTCTTAACCAATTTCCTCCCCTCGCTTTTGTTTCCCTCTTTCTCATAATATTTGACATTTAAAATCTTTTCTGTTCGTTTCCCCCTCTCATTCTAATGGTCCCAGATGAACTAAAAGGGTGAGAGAGGGAGTCCCTGACTTGGAGAACACAAGCTTCCGGCAAGGACTAGGTAGTACAGGCTACTTTCTGAGAGATAGACTGTGTGAAATAGCCAGGGATGGGGGTGTGTGTGACTGTCTGCACCCCACCTCTGCAGATCAGGTTCAGCAGTTTGTGTGCCACACGGTTAAGCTTCAGGATTCTCCCATGGTAACTGTTTTTAGTTTCAGCCAAGATTCTATGGCTTTGGCCTCTTGGGTCGTCTTACTGAGGCTTATGACCTAGATCTAGCCTGGGATCATGGACAGGCTTAAACAGTTCAGCCACAGAAAAAGCTTATTGCTTCCTCCCCCAAACAAATAAAAACCTACGACAACCCTAAAGCAGATGATTATTTAAAGAGGATAAAACAGACACAAAACAAAGCAGTGCATTTATTTCTTTCATTTATCAGCCTTTGTTGTCAGGGTCCGATAACTCTCCTCCAGGGTAGGCATGTCTAGCAATGAATGGATGGCGACTCCTCTTGGATTGGTTGCGCTGGCTTTAGGGAAAGCCAAGGAGCACCAATTAAACAAGCAGGATTCAATACTCCAAATGATGCAGCCTCTGCCTGGAACCAGGCCCAGTACACTCATGACATGTCCCCTACTTCTGTCACTGATTCTCACTGGTCTCTCTCGGAAGGTTGTGACATCAGAAGCGGAGGCTTAACTCTTATTAACACAGTGACACCCATGGTTAAAACTGGAGGCACGATCCACTTATCGGTGGCCTGTCTTGCTTAGCAGTGTGAATTTTATTGTTTCTTCAATCAACAAATTTGTACCAGGCCCTTTCACGTTCTAGGCTCTTCTGTGCTGGACACTTGTTAAAACTAAGGACTAAGATCTCTGTGGTAACCAGCTGCAGATAAGTGCAGGGTTACGTTTACTTTTTAATTCAAACCCTTTCTCATAACCCCACATCCTTTTTCCAGGGTGAGGCAGTCTGAACAGTGAAGATATGGCTCATTTTCACTATGTAGACAGAAGGAAATCTTTTTGCTTCGTCAGACATAGTTTTTATAATACTTGTCTCCAAATGATAAAATCAATGACAACAATATTCCCATGACCAAGGTAAACCATGTTGGAAGGTATACTTGTATATTTTTGAGAATATTGATCCAGGTCCCGAGGCGTAGAGCCATTTCAGAAAATGTTCTTCTGTATCCTTATCTACCAATTTTAAGTGGTTCCAAATGCTGATGGGGAAAAAAATCACTTCTGCATTAATTGCTCTTCATTAATTTCATACCTATTGATAATTTCTTGTCAAGACGTGGCTTTCAGGCGAGCTGGAAGATTTCTTTGCCTCATCTCTCAGAGAAGTCCGAGGGATTGTTATTAGTAACATGTGGGGCGCCTCACCGCCCCCCACCCCACGGAGCAGTAAGAACTGGAGGTGTGCGGTTCAGTACGGCAGCCACGTGCCACATGTGGCTGTTAAGATCTTGAAACGTGAGTTGTGTAACTAATGACTCCATTTTAAATTTTATTTAATTTTAATTAATTAAAATTTAAACAATTACATGTGGCTAGTGGCTATCATATTGGTCAGTGCAAGGCTAGGGAAATCCTTAAACAAAGTTAGGAAAATGGGTTTTGGATCACACTGCTTATATCTGGCTTTACCCGGTGGCGCTCCAATCCGCTTTCCTGAAGATACTTTAGCTCCTAACTTAGTGCAAAGAGCAGTTTCCATTCTTCCTTTGAGGATTTGCATTGTAATTCTACAGCCTTCATAAGTACAGCAGCATCCAAACATTACATTTTTCTGTCCCATTCTAGTTGGAGTCGTGTAAGTATACGGTCTCCCCAGTATCTTGTACAGATTTTTCAGTTGTGGAAATAGGAGTAAATATCTATCTTTTTTCCCTTCCTCTCCTTTCCTTTTTTCTTTTCTTCCTCCCTCCCTCCCTTCCTCTTCCCTTCCTCCCTTCCTTCTTTCTTTTCTGTCTCCCTCCCCCTCTTTCCCTTTCTTCCCCTACCTTCAACATAAATCTCTAGCCCACATCAGGAGGATAGCCTCAGCCCCACTCTTCCTTCTTCCCTCCTACATTAGACTAAATTCACTTTCCTGGGACACAACTCCAAGACCAGCTCCTCTCCCACCTCTGGTCTCTTTCAGTTGGCACTGGGCCTGAAGCAGTCCTCTGCACATTTACGGAGCAGGAACGCCTTGCTGACTGCTCTCTGTTCCATTCATTCTGTGGCTTAGATACAACTTGGTGATAGGAAGGGCATCCTAAAACCTGTGCCCTGCTTACGTCAATTAATGTTCCCTTCATCTACACCCCTCCCCTCACAGTAAGAAGGAATCGTGTTTAAGCAGCAGCTCCCACAAACAGGCAAGTTGAATAGCCAGGGTAGATGGATTTTACATAGTATATTATCTCCAGTGGATTCAATGGATCATTGTGACACCATCACACTTGGCTGGATGGGATTTTGATACCAAAAAGCTGGGGCATTAGTTTCAAGGACCATTCTACTAGTCTCAGGGATTGTTCTTGCCCTTGAATTAAATGGTAATCTTGCAGACCTATTCAAACATTTTTCCCTTTTCAAAACCTTTCAACTGTCAGACCTGCCTGGCTTAGAGAATGGATTATTATAGCCCATGGTTGGACTCTGAAAGCCTTCTTCTCTTATGTTTCTATGATGCACTGAATCCAAACAGGATAAGACATATGCAGTATGGTACTTGGTGTTGTGCAATATAACTAAACCATGCCAATTGCCTTACAGTGGGCTAGGAGGGAAGAACCAATGCTATCCTTGGCCCAGGAGAGGCTCACTTCTTCCCTTCCCTGGTGGAATAGAAGAGCTACTATCTCTTCTTTAGACATGAAACAAATGATTGTTAATTTTCAAAAAAATCTCATAACTAAACGCCATCCAACTAATGCAGTGATAAATCTTATGTCATGTTATTAACCAGCTGTGGTAATAGTGGGGTGGCTCACAACAACTTCTCCTCCCCTGGGACCAGCCCCAGACACACAGGCAAATGTCTGTACTAAGATAAAAGTAGTTGCAGGACCCTAGCTATATACAATTTTCTGTGAGTCATCATTGCTCTGAGATTGCTGCCGTGGTCTCTTGGTCAAGACTATCTTCGGTGCTCCGTTCTATCTCTTAGTCGAAGGGGTTGTCTTTGATAGTAGAGCACACCTCATGATCTGCTCCACCTTTTACTATGTGGGTGGCAAAAAATGTTCTTGGATGGGAGGCTATAGTTGAGAAATGCTGTATTCGCTTAAGGTAGAGGGCTCAGTGATTTGTCTAGGAATGCAAGCTCAAATTCAGGCAACGCCTCCCCCCTCAGGGCCCACTGAATTCTTCAGATTACAGAAAGAGGTTCAATAGAGTCTATTCAGTAACTGCTTCCAGGCTGCTTGCCTTTGGAATGGCCCAGGACATTTCTTCAGAAGACCCAACTCCCACAATCTGACAATCGGCCCCAGCAGCAATTAGAGTCTCCAAAATTCTGGGCTCCTGCTAACGTCGGTCTCATCTCAAGTGCATGGTGCTCAGATGTGGCCCATGTGCCTCTGCCAAAACCTCCATCCACGGAATGTTGATTGATTCATTTAGTCGGTAAAGTTGTTTTTTTTCTGCCCCTCACTTCCTGTTGCCTCAAAGTTATAGTCCTTTTAATTGCCAGTGACACAGAGCTCCCTCATTGTGTGGAATGGCTGTACCTCTTCCGCAGGCAGGATGTCCATGACAAAGGGTGGAAAGTTAAGTAGTGCCTGTCCACTGAGGCTCATTCCCTGTAGAAAGGTAGTTCTGCTGTGCTGCACGTTGTTACTGTTTTTAATTTATTTATTTTCATTTTTATATTTTTACTGTATTTTTTTCCACATTGTTACTTTTGATTCAAAGGTTAAGTCCCTGGAGTATGTCCCAGTGTGTCTGTCAGCTGAACGTGAGGCTCAGGGTCAGGAATGTTTCCTGTAGAATTCACTCCCACAACTTCTTTTCCCATTTAATAATCAAAAGATTGTTAGCCTGTATTGTTATGTGAAACCGAGGGTTCCAATTTACAAAACAGCCCTGGGACCTCTGGTGACTTTCTCTCCACTGGCATCTGGTAGTACGCCAGCAATTGTCTTTCAAAAGAAGTATACTTCTCAGTTGCTGGAAGTATTGCCTTAGTCCAACATCCTAAATACTTTTGCTATATTTTTCTTCCTAGGATCTGCCATCTCACCCCTTCTCCCCAAATCATCTTGGTAGGAGAGGCAAGAATCACGGAGACCTCAAGTCTGATCTTTTTTCCTGATCTGTAGGGCCCAAGGGATATAGCTGACCAGACTGTGGCTTGTAACTTGGCCAGGGCCAATCACGGAGGCTCCCTTGAACCCATTCAAAGTATGTAGCCTTTTGGATAACCCAAGCTATTGAGTGTATAAGGACTACCAGGAGGAGCCTATGATGACTCTAAAACCCAAACACCCCCATGAGGTGCTGTACTTCCTCTCAGTGAGGGCTATTACATGTGTTTCACTACCCCAGGAAAGCCCTGTCCACTGGGTCCCTCGTTGTTGGCCTCCAGACCTGAGGACACATGCTTGTCCCCTCCAGGTATGATGTTAAGAACTGTAGTATCTCAGTCTCTTTCATTTCAGGGATCTTTGGCAACATTTACAGGGAGTATCTGATCATTGAGAAAAGAAGAAAGAAAATAAGGATGCCTTATGATACCTCCTAAGGCACTCGAACTTGACCTGTCCCTTTTCCTTTTCCCTTCTCTGAAAGTCAATGGAGCACCTAACTGTTATTGACTGAGGCAGAGACAGAGGCAGCTATATTGCAGGAAGGTCCAGCCCTGTGAAAAGTGCAGTGGACTTTTAAAAAATAAAGCCAAGTTTTCCTCATAGTATGTTATGTTCTGCAAAGGAGATGGACTAGTGTATAAAAGGAACCCTTGACAAGCACAGTGGGCAATATCTTTGTTTTAGTTGCAGTTTTTAAAGCATATGTTAGCTCAACCACCATAGCATTCATGGTTTTTTGCAAGACCCATTACATTTTCGGCAGCTGTTAATTTAATTTTCTATATTCTATAGGGAATCTTCAGATGCTATTAATTTTTCCTACAGAGAATTTCATACTTCTAGAGAATTAACTGGGGAGACATTTGTGGGAAGCATTCTGGGTAAGAGGATACAATGATACTCATGGTGGCTAACCAATGGGTATATTAGTTTCTCAGGGTTACCAAAATAAATTTGCAAAGATGTGACTTAAAACAACAGAAACTTACTCACAGTTTTGGAGGCTAGAAGTCTGAAAATAAGGTGCTGGTAGGGCCATGGTCCCTCCAGAGAGCTTCAAAGGGAGACCACTTCCTTGTCTCTTCTAGCGTTTAGTTTCTGCTCACTTCAGGCATTCCTTGGCTTGTGGCAGCAAAACTCCAGTCTCTGCCTCTACTGTCACCTGGTGCTGTCCTTGTGTGTTTCTTGTCCTTTTCTTGTAAGGACACCAGTTATATTGGTTTAGGGGCTCATGCTTCTCTACTATGATCTTATCCTAACTTGATTAGATCTGCAAAGGTCCTATTTCCCCCAAAGAACATATTTATTGGTAGGACTTGAATATCATTTTGGGGGACAAAACAAACCCACTCCAGTGGGTATCCACTTTTCATGCCCATACCAAAAAGTTTGAAGGAGTACATCCCAGCCACACCCTTGATTTAGAAAATAGAAATATTTCAACTAAGACTAGGTTACCCTGTCTTAGAATGTATTATTCTGCATCGTTGTTTTCTTTCTTTTCTCATCCTTATTAGAAACTGCCATATCTCTTTTTCTTGGAGATTCCATGATCAAGGCTCCACACTATATTTTCTTTAAAATTTTACTTATTTACTTTTAGAATAAGGGGAAGAGAGGGAGTAGGAGGGAGAGAAACATCAGTGTGTGAGAGATGCATCCATCAGTTGCCTCTGAGACACCCCAACTGGAGACCCGGCCCACAACCCAGGCATGTGCCCTGACTGGGCGTCGAACCGGTGACCCTTTGGTCACAGCTGGCACTCAATCTACTGAGCCACACCAGTGAGGTCAAGGTCACACTATTTTAATTTTTGTCTGGGCTTTGTTGACTCAGGGCATTCTTCTGAGTTGCTCCCAGTTATTTTTTCCCCCTCCATGGGCTTCTATTTTCTAGCATTAGCCAGTTCCTATGGCATTTATACTTGAAGTTTTAGGGGGATACCAGTAGAACCATCAATGATTTTATTGGTAAGTTTTAAGGTCCTTCTTGATCTACATATCCAGAGAGGGATTTAGCAGGCCTTTGATTAACATATACCCACATAATTCTTGCTTGCAAATGCTTTGGGCTTCCTTAGCACCATTCCTCAAAGCTTTCATAGGTTTCCTGTGGTAGCTATGTTGATTGACGACTCCTAGCAGCACTCAGGGTTTTTTTTTTATATTTATTTATTTATTTTTAGAGAAGGGGGAAGGGAGGAAGAAAGAGAGGGAGAGGAACATTAATGTGTGGTTACCTCTCACGTGGCCCCCACTGGGGACCTAGTCTGCAACCCAGACATGTGCCCTGACTGGGAATCAAACCAGCAACCCTTTGATTTGCAGCCTGCGCTCAGTCCCCTGAGCTACACCAGCCAGGGTAGCACTCAGGTTTTAATATAGATATCAATTTTTCCTCCCATACCACCCACACGCTCCTGGGAAAGCTGACCTTATGCTGCTGCAGAAATGGGACTAATTTTTCAAAAGGAAATGATCACCTCTCTTGTCAGTGGTGGGTTAAGAAACTCAGGCTGAAACCCACCAATGCATGACACTTTCCTAGCCAAGGAATTTTTCTCTGGAATGGCCATGTAACACAGTGAGAGACAAGTGGACAAATTCTGCGGGGGTGTGGGAGGCTTCTGAGAAATAAATGTCTTACATTTTAAGCTGGTCCCTTCTTTTCTCTCACTCTTGTGCAGAGGCTTGAAGTCTGGAACTGCTGTAGTCACCTTGCTCCCAGCCTGGGAATAAAGCTGACACTTGTAGGGGACACAGTTGAGGGAAGTGTGGAGAACCAGATTTGGAGCTGTGACCAACCCACATTCACTCACCACCCTACAATGGTCTTTTTCAGTTATGTTTGGATTGGATTTCCTGTTTCTAAGAGCTGTTTGAATTACCATAGGTCTTCTGTTCCCTCAGTTTGAAAGCACTTTAACTGGCACATCCTGATGAGTGTCTCTGGGCAAATACGGGCCCATTAGAAGAGATGGTGGTTCTTGTCTGGCTCCCGAGGGAGTCCACTTCTCTTGTGTTAAGCAGATTGGTCGGGTTCTGTGACCTTGTATTTGTAGACGTCCACCATCAATTTGGCATCACCAGATTTGTGGCAATCGTTGCCCATCTTCTTCTATACTTCTGTTTCAGTCAGACCCTGGGACCTTCCAGACCCATTTAATTATCTCATGTGACACAGTTTCTTCTGTAGTTGTTACCAAGGAGCCCTGACAGATTGGTGGGTAGAGAGGTCATCAGGATCCATGGATTGCTTGGACTTCTGAAACTTCCCTCAGTTTACCAAGTACAGCTAAAGACAAGGCATGGGATTTTCCAAAGTGAAGGCAGTACAGATTCATGACCTACATCATTAACTGGATCCTCTATGGTTACTCTACTCCCCTATGCAGCAGAGGTTTAAAATCTCCTTCACTTGCAGCAAATATTCTCACCTATTTCTAGAAAAACAAACAAACAAACAAACAAACAAACAAACAAACAAACAAAAACATCAGGCAGGAGCCACAATCTACCTCTACAAAACAAAGACATACCAGCACTTACTCTGATCCTCATAAGGGTTTCAAAGAAAGCAGTATCCTGCCTGCCCTTCAAGCTTGGGGTGCAGGAGCTAGGGGCTCTGTGCCTTGCCCGCAAAGCCCAACGAAAGGGAGGGAAGAGAAATAGAAAAAATCAGGGTAATGCTACCCAACAGTAAGAACTAGAGAAGCATGAAATGGGGCCTTGCAGCTAAACTCTGGCGATGACTATTTGGAACATACCAGAAGATGCCCCGCCTGTGGTTCACATTGCAAAGCCTGCCCAGCCACAAAACAAGCCTCGGGCCTAGACAGTCTTAGGTATGTAGCGGAACACTGACAACCTCCCTGTCTACGGCACCTGGCCTGGGGGTGAAAAAACAAACCTCAGAGGTATGGGAGGCCGAGGCGGGCTGCTGTGGAGACCCATCTGATTATGCCCCCATCTGGTTTTTTAAAAATATTTTATTTCTTTTTATTTTTAGACAGAGGGGAAGGGAAGGAGAAAGAGAGGGAGAGAAATATCAATGTGTGGTTGCCTCTCACATGGCCCCCTACTGGGGACCTGGCCCAGAACTCAGGCAGGTGCCCAGACTGGGAATCAAACCAGGACCCTTTGGTTCACAGCCCGTGCTCAATCCACTGAGCCACACCAGCCAGGGTTAATTATCCCCCCATCTGGTTATCCCTTTGCTGGCCTAACATAAATACTGTAGTCTCTCTGCCCGCTTGACGCAGACAACAGAATTTTCCATGGCTCGCCCTTTTTGGTGGAGAGTCTGTTTCAGAAAGAGGCAGGCCGGGAATTGGAGCAGAGGAGAACTCAAACACAGAGTGGGAGTCTGCGGGACGGGGTGGGGCTGATGACTGGGCCAACCTGCTTCCCCCGCGGGGCTCTGGGGCGGGGCAGCAGAAGGGGAACTCTTAGGAAGGACCCTGCTGCCAACATCCCGCCCTCCCCA
>PVKM010046719.1:0-11630 GCA_004027735.1 Carollia perspicillata
TATGAATTGGTTCCTTCAGGGCAAAATCTGGACTTCTGTCAAAATTTAGAAGTGATTCTTGTAATTGCCTTGGCATATCACCTATGGAAAATTGATGCCATTCTGAGTAATTTGACTTACTAGCTAGATCTTCTGTGAGTGGTTGAAGAGAAAAAGAGGAGATAAATTACAGTTATTTTTTTTCCTGGGAAGTAAGGGAGGCCCTTCTCTGCTCCTACAAGAAGCTGCCTTGCTGTGAATTATTTGACTCTCAAGCTGCCTGAAAAAAATTATTACTCATATTTCCAATTATAAACATAACATGTGTGTCATTAAAGAAATTTTGAATGTAGAAAAAATAGAAAAATAATCTGCCTACCACCTACCACCTGAATCCAATAGCCTTTGCCATTTTGCTGTAATACTTGTATAGCTGAGGTTTTTTCTATGCATAGCTTTGAGTTTTTATTTTTGCAACATAACTCTAAACATGCTACAGGTGCAATTTTGCACCCTACAGGCCCACTTATTAAAGTGGCTTCCATTTCACATTGGAACATGTCCTCACATGGAAATGCTGGATTTCAAGGTTAGGTTAAAAGGTTTTGGATGCAGTGAGTCATATGGCATAGTGGGAAGTATGCAAAATTGGAATACAGAGACCCCGGGCTAGACACTTAAGCTCTCTGAGCCTTTGCATTCACTGCATTAGAATAGGGATAATTTTCTTTCACAGTGGCTTTTTGCCAGGGCCAAAAGAGGTTAGGAGCATGAAAGTGCTTGGTAAATTATAAAGCCCCCATACTCACTTGGTATAACTTCAGTCTGTACACCCAGGTGTTAAGGAGCACTGCGAGGGTTACTTCCTGCTTCCTGCTAAGCACCAGGGTCTCAGGAGGTTTACATTGGTACCTAGAATTGGGGAAGAGTCACTACTCTCCAGACATCCTGGTTACGACCCATTGCCCACATCCTCTGTGGTCCCTCACACTCCCCTGGCTCTGTTTCTGTAACCACTCGTGAAATATGGGAGTCTTTGTTGCTGCTGAGAGCGCCAGTGCCTTCCAAAGGCACATCACCCAGTCTTCCCTGATGGTCCCAGGAGAAATCATGAAGAAATCATCCCAGGCTGCTTCTTACAGTTAGTGTCTTTCTACAGTTTTGAGTACTATATTAAAAATGAAATGACGAACATCTCAAAAATTGTGTTATAAGTAAAAATTATAGTGACCCCGTTTATTCAGCCAGAAAGTAATGCTACTGGTGAGCTGGCACACACATCACAGCCCAGGCACTGTGAAAGTGCCATACTTGTTTATTCCCTTCGTCCTGGTACCAACCTTATGGGGTCAGTGGCACAAGCATCGAAGAGGAAACTGAGGCTTGAGGACACTAAGGCTATAATTTGCTCGAAGTCACGAAGCTAGTGCAGAGCAGTGTCCAGGTGGACTCTAATATCCATGCCCTCGCCTGGGATGCCGCTGCCTTATGGTCACCGAAGGGCCATAGCACAGTGTGCTAAGACTGCAGAATTATGACAGCATAAATCGACAGCGGTGTTTTCTGGGAATTCCTTTATACAGACATTTTGTTTTTAAAGGATTAGAATCGAATCCCTCTGGAATGGTTTAATTGTGGTCCTGAGTGAAAGGACCAGATTGACCTCTTAAGTCCTTATGGCCCTGTGATTTCATGGTAGTTAATAGAATATCATTAGGTATCACACATATTGCTGTCTACTCTCATTTATTTCCAAATCTCGGTGCAATCTCTGCTAGATAGATTGCTGTACTAAATTTATAAGTGATGAGAATGTGGCAGAAAGAGGTTAATTGAGTTGCTCAAAATTCATTGGGAAACTGAGCGCAAGCACCAATTGTTTTGAACCCTACCTGAGTATGAAATGTGTTGATTGATGTATTTCCTGTCACTTACCCCGTATCTCCAGAAACCTTTCCGACTTCCCACAATCTGTTCCATTTTCAGTTTTTCCGAAGTGCTGTCTGTGAAATCAGGCCGGGGGGTGCTATGAGATTGCATCGGCTGTCCTTCTCACACATTTCCCAGAAATATCCTTGCCTCTCTGCAGAACATTTAGGAAGGCTAGAGTTTGTGTGTGTGCCACTAAGAATTTATTTTACAGCACCGTGGATCTCAAGTCCTTTTCTGTAAGGAAGAGAAGAACAACCGTTTTCTGGATCTCGCCCTGTTCCGTTCTCTGAGACTGCAGCACGGAGTGATTAGAATATTACTGCAGCTAATGAAAGTGAGGAGCAGATGTGTTAGAGGAAGAAGCAATTTACTTAGAGTCTGAAATGGTGTCAGAGTTATTATAAAAGTTTCTTCTCCAACTTACAAGGAGAAACCAGGCATTATCTAGTGGAAGCGGAAGCAAAAATTTATTCAAGATATTTAACTAAAATCCAAGTCTGTGACGGAAGGATGGGAAATTATAAAGGTAATATACAGTGACCAAAGAGAATACTGTTTATTAGTAGCTGCAAGACAGTCTGTTCGTTTCCTCCACAAACGTGGACCGTGCGCCTCCTGGGTGCCAGGCATTGTCTAGGTCCTGGGCATATACTTGTGAATGAGTCAGATGAAATTCCTGCCCTCATGGAATTTACGTTCTAGCGAGAGAAACAGGTAAGAAATAAGTGAATAGTAACAGCAGTGGCAAAGCCCATGGCACACACTTGGCTAGTGATCTGGGCTTTGATGCCTACACAGCCTAATGGGGGAAAAGGAGGGATGGGGTTGAAGTGACCTTCAAAGTGGATGTGCTCTGGTGATGTGGTCTCCACGTGACCACATCTGTTCCACATGACGGTCACCTGCATGTGTTTGTCCTGTGTTTTCGGCTCATCCTCCAAAATGAGCGTGGGTGCTTCAGAAGATGGAGCTTTGACATCATGCTTCTTTTTTATGTGGCCTCTATGTTTCCAAAGTGTGTCTGGAGTTGCTGGTACAAAAGAGAATCCATTACTAATTGTGAGATAACTTGAAGGCATTTGGTAGTTGACCGAATTTGTTTATGTTTATTAAATATTAACATTTAGAATTCATTAAAAGGATTTTAATAATTTTATCTAGAGTAGATCTCACCTGTTTACTGATTGTTCACTAGCATTGACAGATTCAAGTTAAAAAAAAAGAACAAAACCCAAGAAACGCCCATCAGCCCTCCTGCTAAAATAAAACAAATGACACATCAATAAAAAACCACGTACCCCCTAAAATGACATTAAAAAACCATCCCTTACTTTTTAATCTATCTTCCCCACAAGTTTCCATGCCTCTCTGAGAGCTGGGGCAGGGCCACTCAGCTGCACAGCTCCAGGGGCACCAAGTTCACGGTCATTTGTCTGACCGGTGCCTTCCACCATCATCTAGTGACTGTGCAGCCTGCGCACATGGCAGCCTGGGGTGGAAGAACAAGACGGAGGACCTGGAGCTCCTGTCCCTGGGAGGCCTCTCCTCTCTCCCACTGACATTCCTGGCTTCAGGTCAGGTTGCTCAACTCAGTCTCAGATTCTCCTTTCACTCTCGTTGAGGATTGTTTTTTATCTCTGTGAAAAGATACCGCTATTTTGAAAGTTAGCTTTTAGTTGAGGTCTCTAGAGCAGAGCTTCTCGCTGCAGCCTCCTGGGAATCTTGTTGAGATGCAGATTCAGATTTAGTAGGGCTGGGTGGGGTTTGATGTCTGCATCTCTAACATGCTCCCAGGTGAGGCTGCTGCATCTAGTCCACCGACCACACCACGGGTTGAGTAAGGAAGTCCTCTCATTAAAGGAGGATAAGCCCGTCACTTTATCACGGGTATGCTTCTTGCTAACAAAGCAGTTTTTAAAAATTCCAACTTTTATTTCTTCTCATTGCCAGTGCTATATATTACAGAAACTTTAAAAAACACAGATAAGCCTATTACTGAGTTACCCAGATTCAGCAAATAAAAATACAGAATTAGCTTCTGGTCAAGATAGAGGAGTAGGTAAACACAACTCTCCTCCTCACACAACCACAGCAAAAATTACAACTAAATTACAAGACAGCCATCACCCAGAATCATCAGAAAATCAAGCTATATGGAAGTCCGATAACCAAGGAATTAAAGAAGTCACACTCATCCAGATGGGTAGGAGGAGTGGAGATGTGGAGACACAGAATAGGATGTCTCACACCCACGTGTGGTGGATAAAAATTAGGAGGGATATCTCAGGAGGGATCCCAGGCCAGGCTTCCAGTTCCGATAAGATAAATCCCTGTAACTTCTGGCTGTAAAAACCAGTGGAGGTTGGGACAGTGGAAGAAAGTGTGGGATTCTAAGGTGTCTTCTCTTAAAGGGCCCACGACAGACTTAGGACTTATGTAGACTTACTCCCTCTGGGCTCCAACACTGGGGCAGCAGTTCGAAGGCACCAGTGGCCTGTGGTGAGAAGCGGAAGTGTCTGGCATCAGGGTGAGTGCTGGGAGACAGCTTCCTCTCAGACAGAATTCCACAGGCCAGGCAGTAGCCATTGTCACTTTTCTGAGCCCCCCCTCATGCCCCACAGAGCCACAGAGTGGCAACACCACATCTGAGGCTCCATCAACCTGGTCCACACAGGTTGCCCCATGCAGGTGATGACCTAGGGCTCTGCCCCATCCAACTTACTGGTGCACTTGTCTACATTAGGCCACGCTACTAAGATGGAGTCAAAGAAGCTCTACCTAATACATAGAAACAAACACAGGGAGGCTGCCGAAATGAGGAGACAAAGAAATATGGCTCAAACGAAGAACAGAACAAGACTCCAGAAAAAGAACTAAATGAAATGAAGATAAGCAATCTACCAAATGCAGAGTTCAAAACACTGGTTGTTAGTATGCTCAAGAAACCCATTTGGGTACTTCAACAGCATAAAAAGACCCAGGCAGAATGAAGTTTATACTAAGTGAAATAAAGAAAAAATTACAGGGAATCAACAGTGGAGTGGGTAAAGAATCAAAGGCGAGATACAGTAATTCCCAGACAAAGTGAAGCTAAAGGAGTTCATCATCACCAAGCCATTATTATATGAAATGTTAAAGGGATTTCTTTAAGAAAAAGAAGATAGGAACTGTGAACACTAAAATGTCAATACATTCACAACTATCAACAATTAAATCTAAAAAACTAAGTAATCAAACTGAATAGAAACAGAATCATATATATGGAGATTATGTGGAGGGATATCATTGGGGAGAGGAAGGTGGAGAATGGAGTGAAAGATGCAGGGATTAAGAGGCACAAATTGGTAGGTACAGAATAGACAGGGATGTTAAGAATGATACAGGAATTGGAGTAGCTAAGAACTTATATGTATAACCCATGGACATGAACTAAGGCAAAGGACTGGCAGAGGGAAAGGGGGCACTGAGTAGAGGGGGGCAGAGTGGGGAAATCTGAGACAACTGTAATAGCATAACCACTAAAATATGTTAAAAATACAGAATTAGGAAAAATACAGGGTGAAGCAAAAGTAGATTTATAGTTCATGTGGAAAATGATATAATAATGAATTAATAGCAGCACAATTTACAATAGCCAAGTGTTGGAAGCAACCTAGATGCCCATCAGTAAATGAATGGATCAAAAAACTATGGTACATTTACACAATGGAATTTATGCAGCAGAAAGAAAGAAGGAGCTCCTACCCTATGCAACAGCATGGATGGAACTGGAAAGCATTATGCTAAGTGAAATAAGCCAGGTGGTGAAAGACAAATACCATATGATCTCACCTTGAACAGGAACCTAAGCAACAAAACAAGCAAGCAAGCAAAATATAACTAAAGACATTGAAATAGAAAACAGGCTGACAGTAACCAGAGGGGAGAGGGGAGGGAATTTCAGGGGAAAAGGGGAAGGGGTCACAGGAACAAATATAAAGGACAAATGGACAAAAACTAAGAGGGGTGGAAATGGGAGGGAGGTGGGGAGCACTGGGTGGGGTGGGCTGGGATGGGAGTAAAAGACAGAAAACTGTACTTGAACAACAACTAAAATAAAAAAAACTAAGTTGAAAAAGAAAAAAGAATAATGAATTAATAATAATATGAGAATAAACTCTGTGTTTCACACAATCATAACTGCAAGTCTGCTTTCACTGTACCCTGTATTTTTCAAATTTAAAAATGAGTTTTTGTATAGATATGTCCCAAATATTGCCTGAGATATCCTAAAATATTATTCATTGTTTACCTGAAATTCAAATTTAACTCGGTATTTTTTTATTTTATCCATATATCCTACCTATGACCCTTCTATCTTGAGAGAACCTCTTTTAATCTTCTGGCATAGAGTTTTACACATACACACATATATATGCGTCACTTTATAGTTTATACATTTTTCATAACCATGAAGTTTATTGGAGATCCTGTGAATTTACATGCACTCCTATTTTATAGAGGAAGAAACTGAGGCTGAGAAGGAACCAGCTAAAGAGTAATTTAGCGATGGGGGATCCTGGGATCTAATAAAGGACATACTTGCTCAAGAAATATTTTCTTCTTTCCCACCCAGATGCCTTGCTTTTTATTTCACGCTGGAGCTTTACAATTTAATTTCAGGCCAGCCATCTCACTTAATGATGCATTTCAATCACCATGCCAACAGTTTGGCAGTGGTGACCAGGAAGGGATATGAACATGATCAGGATGATTAGTTTAGCCACATAATTGCCCGATTCTGTGGCAAATTAATGATGGATTCTTTCAATTCCCACACAGTTCAGCAAGAGGTTCAAAATGATATAATTTCGAGGAAATTACAAGCTTTATTTTAAAAATGAACTCTGGGCTGCAATAATATATTTTACTTACATATTTTCTAATGTATCATGTCAGTAGAAACTGCTTTAAAACAGAATGCTGGGGTGACAGACATCCTGGCGGCCCCACCCCCTACGCCAGCAGCCTTCCCTTTATACTGAGAGTCCTCATGGCACTTCGGGCAGGTAAATAAATATCTGGGACATTTTAGGAACCAAATTTATCCAGGCCTCCTTTTCATTCTTGAAGCTAGTATTACCTTCTTAAGCTAGGTTGTATTGCATGAGGCAATACAATATATATATTGAGATATAATTAACATAACAGTGTATTCATTTGATGCGTACAACACAATGATTGGCTGCATGTATGTGTTGGGAAGTGATCACCACAGTGAGTTTAGTTAACATTCATCACCACACACAGTTACAGTTTTTGTGGTGTATGTGATGAGAACTTTTAAGATTTATCCTCTTAGGAACTTCTAAATACACACTACGGTGTTGTTAACCACAGTCGCCATGCTGCACGTTCTTTATCCCCAGGACTTACCTTGTGATTCGAAGTTTGTACCTTTTGACCACCTTCACTCATTTTCCCTCTCTCTGTCTGCCGCCATTACCAGGTTGTTCTCTGAACCTTATTCAGCTGCCATCTTTGTTCTTCTCAGAAATCTTTGTGGTTGTCTAAGTGACATCCTTTGTTCTTGGTTGGCTCCCAGTAGCTGAGGGTGTGCCAAGACCTGCCAGGGTCCCAAAGGGGAGGATCTTGGTCAGCACCTGGATGCAGGTGGATTGGAAGCTGGACCCTCAGGCAGTAGCTTTTCAAGTCTGTAAAAATACATCCTTGTGTATTTTTACATAGGGAGGTGGGTATTTCTGTCAGCTTCCTCTGAGCCCAGGGAGGACAGCCTGGTGAGAACTGTTTCGCTGCTTGCTACAGTTCTGTTGAACCCAGGAACTCGAGCCCCACTGGCCACCAGAGCCAGGCTCTCAAGGGACGTGTCCTCTGGGTGGCAACGGCAACAGTCAGGCATGAGACACATGCACAAGCTTCTTCCAGGGAGATGCTAGTGACCTGAGCAAGGAGATGGTGAATGTAGTGTCTGCCAGCCTCCCAGGTGTTGGAAGAAGATCACAGTCTTGTTAAATTAGAAGTCTGATCTTCAGGATGAAGCTTTTAAGACAAGCAATCTCTCTCAGGGCAAGTCTGGGAGATGGGCATTTCTGACTGCTGCCTTTGTTCTGAGCCTTGGGGGAACCAACACCATAAGCAAGTCATTAACTGCTTCTTTGCTCACTGCATCCTTATGGATCTCATGGATGCAAGTCCCTGCTGGCCTTCAGAGCTACAGCTTCGGGGACCCATCCCTCAGGTGGAAATCTGAAAAGTTGGGGCACTAGGTGTTGGGTCCAAACCCTTCACTCTTCAGAGAGAAGCTGGGAGATGAGAGTTCCCTTGGATTGTATGTGGCTGTTCTGTGGGGTAGGGTTCATGGCAACAGTGCCTCAGCCCCTCTTGCCCAGGTTGAGAAGGTCTTTTTCTCCTTTGCCTATTGTGTAGGAATTACTCAGCTAGTTTCTGGATTCTTTCAGAGGGAATTGTCTCATGTCTGGCTGTGGGAGGAAGTGCGTTCGGGAACCTGCAAGTTCACCATCTTGGATGGGAACACCAATAAGAAATTCACTGATTATTTTGGTCAGTTAATTAACTTGCTTCCGGAGAATAGAAAGAAATAAAGTATATTGTGAGTATTTTGATCTATCTAGCTGTTACTAAGATTCACCAAAGGCCTTAAGGCAAAGAGTTTTAATTAAAGAAATAAATGGGCAGGACTCTGCCTGCTCAGCTTCAGAGTGTGTTCCTATTTAAGAAATTGGGGTTCCCTTGCATTAATTGCCTAAGAGACATGGCGTCTATATTAAGCAGCACTCTTTAATGTAGTCCCCAGAGTGCTGACATAAGCTATACAAATGCATGCCTTCTGGTGGTGTTCAATCTTCTTCACTTTCTCCTTCTTGCTTTTATAGCATGGGTGTGCTCAGCTTTAGGAATAGAAAGATGAAAAAGATACAGACCATGCCTTAAGGAAAGCGTTAGGGAGTAGGAGAGACTAACCTCTGAACAAGCAATTAAAAGAACATGGTACATTGTAGCCTAGCAGCTGGCACAGGGTATAGAGAGCACCCAAACAAAGGGGACTGGCTCTGTCTGGGGGAGAGTGTGTGAAGAAAGATTTGCAGAGGGAAAACTTTACCTCAGAAGGCTGCTGAAGGATTCATGGAAGTTCACCAGGGACAACGATGGCAAAGGGCATGCTAGGCCAAGCAGACAGCAAGAGCAAAGGCATGTCGTGTCTGAAGTTCCACGTAGTTGGTATTGCTGCCGTGTAAGGGCCGAAGTGGCGCATTGTGGGGACTGACACTGGAGACATGGGGTGAGCCACGTTATGGAGTATTTTATGTGCCGGGCTAAGGGGCTTAGAGTTGACACTGTTGACACAGGGGATCCACTCAGAGATCTTAAGTGGGGGAGTAACTTGGTCAATTAGCATTTTGTAAAGATCTAGCTGGTGGTTGCACAGCAGGTAAATGGGAGAAACGCAGTGGGGCTGGTTCGGAAGCTATTGCACGAATCCACCTCGTGAGTAAGGGGCCGGGGGGCGGTTAAGTTGAGACACATGTGACAGATTTAGGAAGTAAAAATATGTCTGGGATGTGTTATAGTGATGGGGAAAGTAGCAGTTAAGGTTTTTAGCGTAAGTGTCTTGGTGAACAGCGGGGCTCTCAAGTGAGACAGGGAATACAAAAGCAAGACCAGGTAGGGGAGGGGATGTGGGGTTGGGGGCGGCTCAATTGGTATGGTTTTGGACAGCAGGAATGTGATGTCATAATTGACACTAAGTAGATTTAGACCCATCTTAGGAGTGGTAGCAAGTAGTATTTTAGAAAGTTGGAGGATGAGGTACTGATGAAACACCATGTATCAAGGACACATGGACAAAACAAAAGGGGGGTGGGATCAGGATCAAGGGTGGGAGGTGGGAGTGGTTGGGGTGGGGGAAGTGGTGAGGGCAAGTGTACTTAAGACAACTGTACTTAAACAACAATAAAAAATAAATAAAAATATATCCCACAGGCAGTTAGATGATGTGATTGGAGTTCAGGGTAGAAGTCAGAGCTGCAGGTGTAAATTTAGGACTCACCAGCCTGTGGGTCATGATTGACGCTGTGCATGAGGTTGCCCAGGAGTGAGAAGAGCAAGGGCAGAGGGCGCAGTCTGGGGGACGCTCCAATATCCGTGATGTAAAGAGAGAGAGGCTCGGAGGAAATGATCAAAGAGATAGGAGCATCAGAAGAGTTTGCTGCTGGTATTTCCAGGGGAAAGATGCGATCGTTATTCTTAAAGCATTCTCAATATATTTAGGTTAAATTATATTTATTAAACAAGTAAAAATAAAAAAGCAAATAAGGAAAAGAGGGTGAGAGAAGGAGGGAGATCAATTTTGACTTTACTCATTTCTCATGAATTTTTATTTCTTATGACAGTATTCCTGCTGTATACCCCAGAGGATTTTCATATTTATATCATAATTTGGGAGATGCCTACCTCAAAAACTGTTTTGATATGAAAAGCCAGGAAATTTTATATGATATGAAACTAGGGATGCTAGACGACTCCTTATGTCATTAAAAGGGGGAAAAAAAGAAATTTAAATAGAAAATACAGTGAACAAAATTGGTAATGTCTTTTAGGTAAATTTCTTACTGGAGTCAGGGTGACTGGACTTTATAGCATCTGAGGACACTTTTAGTGCTTAAGAAGCCCAGCTCCACTTCTGCAGAAATATACTTAGCCATCAACTGGAAAGCCGCTCTCTAGAAATGTAGTAGTACGTGGAGAAATAACTCATCCGACTTCTTTCAAATCTCTTCCATATACACCTTGTAATGAAGTTACTCTTGCTCAAAGGATCTTAGACTTCAAACCAGAACCCTTGCTATGAAATCAGCTTCTGTGGAATGATCAAGCCTCACAGAAGTCTCTGAGATAGTGTAGACGTTCCCACAGCCAGCACGGAATTTAGTTTTATAAGATTGTTTTAAAGATCCAGATGCAAGTGCCTGTACTTCCAGAAACGGAGCATAGAGAGGAAAAGGCACTTCGAGAGGGTGGTCACTGCCTCGCCTCTGCCCTCTGCGCCGCGCGGCAGGGAACTAGCTCAGTGTCTGCTCGGTTCTTCAGCATCCCCGGTGAAGGCAGTTCTGAAGCCTGCCATGGGGAGGGTCGCTGCGGAGTATTTCTAAAATCGAGTGGGTGGCAGAGGGAGTTTCTCCTGGAGTTCTCGGCCCATCAGCCTCTGAACTCCTGTGCCCTCTTTGCTTTCCTTACAGAATTCAGGAGTGACTTCGTTCACATGGAGCCGGGTTATCACATTAACTTTGTGACCAAGTGGAATGAAATAAAATACGCTGTGTGCTTAAAATGAATTGATTCATATTTCCCTAGTTTTCAATTCTACAGTGATATGCTGTGATTTCCTATTTATTTGGGAGGTATAATAGGAAGAACTAGGGATTTTAACAATTTTGTAAAGTCTAATGTAAACATATTGAAATGGTGATGGAAGGAGCCATGACTGGGGGTGGGGAACACACAGTACAGTGTACAGAGGGTAGATTATAGAGTCGCACACTTGAAACCTATACAGTTTTATTAGCCAATGTCACCCTAATAAGTTCAATTAAAAAAGTTGAAAATAATAATGAAAATTAAAAATTTTCTTGACAATAAAATAAATAAATAAAAATAATAAACATTGGTATTACAGAAGGCGTATTTAAATAGAAAATATT
>PVKM010046720.1:0-11611 GCA_004027735.1 Carollia perspicillata
ACCGCATGGTTCCCCTCTGAAAAGCTGAAAAGGGGACTGTACTCTGCATAAGACTGCATTGTTCCCTCCTAATGGCTGCTGTGTCCCGGTTTAAAACCCCTCTCCAATCTTTCTCTGTACCCCCATTTCCAACTCCTCCTACAATCAGTTACACCTACCAGCATCCCTGTACTATCCCAAGTTTACTGGGCTGCCATCATGAGTCTGGGCAGATATGGACCAATATCCTGGAGCCAATCTTCTTCCAGCTCCCACGCAGGTGCTGTAACTCGGGGGACCTGTCCCCCCAGTTACATCTTGGGGGGAAGTGTCTTCCATCCTCCTGGCTCCAAGCATGGCCACAGCTATTTAACATATCCAAGTGACCCGCCAAAGGCCATAGATATGTTAAATGACCATGCCTTGGATTAGCTACAAGGCTGTGGCTGTACGAAACAGCCCTGCACGCCCTGCTCCATGTGTCTCTTCCCCCTACTCACACCTGTGGGGGAAGGGGTGAGGACATCTTATATGTCTCTCTAATATTTCCTAGACACCTTGAGTTCTGGGCCCCATTCCAAATCCCTTTTGGGGGCCCCCTCTTGGCTGCACCCTGTATCATTACCATTTAAAAAATCAAGTGTACTTCTGGAAATTCAAATATTTTTGTCCCTTAGAACTCTAAGGGATACATCACAATTACCTTGCAAAAGCAGAGGGTCTGTTTCAGACTAGAGAATGCACAAACTGAAACTGAGCCCTATTTTATGAATTTGCATATCAGCCCTACCCACCACCCACTTTTGCACTATCAAAACCTCGCATTCTTAAGCACTAACACACATCGGTTTCAATGGGTTTCAGTAATTCAGCCAGGAACTTGGAGATTTCCTTAAAAAAATATGCGATTGGTAAGCAGAGGAGGGACTGCCTCTGTTTCCCAAATGAGAAGGGGCTCCCTGTTTCGCGAGGCAGGTAGCTGCATTCCTGAATTGGGCCTGACCGGTTACATTTTCAGTCTGGCTGGGAGCAGCAGCAGCAGCGTTCCAACGTGCTGGTCTAGAGGTGAGGACATTGTTACAGCCCCAGGTAAGTCTGTCACCTTATGTGCAAAAGAAAAAAGATTCAAGTGATTAAAATCCTGAGTTTGGACAAATATTGAATGGATCTTGAGGAGGCATGGGTTAAGCCTGAGAAAATTCACTGTGCAGATTTTTCAAAGAATTACATTCAGGCATCATTCAAAGGAATTACATACACTTAAATGTATCTTACATGAAGCACAACTATGGGACCTACATATTAAAGTAGAATGTAATTTTTATGTTTAGCTGAAAATCGAAATTCCGTTTTCCCCACTTGTTTTTTCATTTTATTTATTTACTTCGTAGAGAGTGGGGAAGGGAGGGAGAAAGAGACAGAGGCAAACATCAATGTACCAGAGAAACATTCATCCGTTGCCTCTGACACGCCCCCAACTGGGGACCTGGTCCACAACCCAGGCATGAGACCTGACTGGAAATCAAATCAGTGACCCTTTGGTTCACAGACCAGCACTCAGTCCACTGAGCCACACCAGCCAGACATCCCACTTATTTTTTACAAGTCCTCAGAGTATTTTGTAATGAAGCCTACTAAAAGTAAGGTTTTAAAAAAAATTCAGAATCATAGATAAAATATTTTATCTATGACATGGCTCACTGTGCTACTCATCACCCGTCTGGCAAATTCACTGGCTAAAAGTCAATCAGTTCCATTCATGAGCAAAATTTCTGCCTGGTGAATTTATCACCCTTGAGTAGTGTCCAGGGACCACCTTAAAGGCCTAAAATATTCATTAAATAGCCTGAGATCCAAGCATTGAAACCCCAGGGGGCTCATTAGGATCCTAATGATGGCATGGCTGCACAATGAGGCCAAATTTATTTTGTTCGTCACCACAAGGAGCCATGTCTGGAGACTCTATATATCATAATTAATACTTTCTAGCACCTTTGGTCCTCCTTCCAGCTCAATGAGCTAGAACTATCCTGCAAATGGCTGACTTGAAACACTGATCCAGAATGCCTAGAGTCAGAATTTTAATATCAGAAGCTTCACACACTAGCTGCAATTCAAATTTGGAAAAGCATCATGTGTCAGATTAGCCAACATCCAAGTGTGTGTATGCTATTGTTCTTGTTTTAAGTCTGATTTATTGAGTATAATTTACATAAAGTAAAACAACTTTTTTCCCAATAAACGCATACAGCCATTTGACCATCACCACAAGCAAGACAGAAAGTATTTTCATCGCCTAAAAAAATGCCTTTTGTAGTCAATCTTCTCCCCCATGCTCAGGGCCTGACAACCACTCCTGTGTTTTCTGTCCCGATAATTATACATTTTCTGGATTGTCATATAAACAGAATCACACAGTGTGTAGCCATTTGAGTCTGCTTTCTTTTACTCCGTCTAGAGCACGTTAGATTAATCCATGTGGCTGCATGTATCACTAGTTTGTTTCTTTTTATTGCCAGTTAGCATTCCATCGTGTGGATATGCCACAGTTGATCTGTTTAGCAGTTGATGGACATTTAGGCGTTTTCCACTTTTTGGCCATCATTAGTAATGCTGCTATAGCCCTGGCTAGTGTAGCTCAGTGGATTGAGGGCAGGCTGCGAAACAAAGGGTCACCAGTTCGATTCCCAGTCAGGGCACATGCCTGGGTTGTAGGCCAGGTCCCCAGTGAGGGGCGTGTGAGAGGGAACTTCACACTGATGTTTCTCTCCCTCTCTTTCTCCCTCCCTTCCCCTCTCTCTAAAAATAAATAAATAAAATTTTTTAAAAAATAATGCTGCTATCAACATTCATGTACAAGTTTTTGCATGGACTTACGTTTTCATTTCTCTTGGGTAAATAAGTACCTACGAGCAAGATTGCTGGCTGTCTGATGAGTGCTTACTTTTCTAAGAAACTACTAAATGGTTTATTAAAGTGGCCGTATCATTTTGCGTTCCCGCCAGCAAAGTGTGCAAGTTCCAGTTGCTCCACATCCTTGCCAGGACTTGTGATGGTCACATTTGTTTGTTTGTTTGTTTGTTTCTTGTTGCCATTTAATTGGTGTTTAGAAATGTCTCATTAAGGCTTTAATTTGCATTCTTTAATGACTAATGTAATGTGTTTATTTGTCACCTATGTATCTTCTTAGGTGAAGTGTCTGTTCAAATATTTTGACAGTTTAGCCAGATTTCTTGATTGTTGAATGATGAGAGTCCTTCAGGTATAGTGGATACTAGTCCTTTATCAAACATGACAGTTGGCTTAAAGAGTAGAAAGTTACCATAGGCAGCTGCCAGCATCATAGCATAGAGAAAAACGATCCCTTCAACAGGCTAGCTCACAGATGATGTCAAAACCACACACATGAATTTTCCTGAAACCAACAGCAGTGCAGACAGAAAATATTCTTTGTAGAAAAATAACCTCGTTCACAACGAGAGATGATAAAAGTATGAGTCTAAAATACGTGAATTTATCACCCTAAAGAAATGCATTGAAACGGAGAAAGCGGCACCCACAAGCTTCAGCAGATGCTGTGGGCAGTTAGGTGAGTCATAACGTTCATACAGCCGAAGGGGGATTTTGTTAAGACGGCGCCGTGACCTGAGCGTAAGAAAACCCAGGTAGTTTACCAGGAAACTCCTATTGTATCCTGCAAGTTAGAGAGTTTAACAGAAGTAGCTACTGCAGGTATAAGGGCCTTTAATAACTTTCTGCTATGAGCTTTGTCAGTTAGGAGACCCAGGTCTATAACTCCTATAACTCTCAGGCCTATTTCTAGAGAGCATTAGCTAGTCTTTCCCAAATTTAAATACACATAAGAATCACTAGCAGAGCTTTTTAAAATGATGATTCTTACCTCAGTCTCCCAATTTAAGGAGCTTAAGGTAGAACCAGCATGCGTAAGAGGACCCCAGGTGATTCTGCACGTTACAGAAAGACTGGACTGATTCTTACTGTGCTCTTGATTCAGGAAACTTAGAGGACTGAGCTACAGAAATATGGATTCTAAATATGTGTTTTTAGCCCTGGCTGGTGTGGCTCAGTGGATTGAGTGCCAGCCTGTGAACCAAACAGTCACCGGTCGGATTCCCAGTCAGGGCACATGCCGGGGTTGCAGGCCAGGTACCCAGTGGAGGGCACATGAGAGGCAACCACACACTGATGTTTCTCTCCCTCTCTTTCTCCTTTCCTTCCCCTCTCTAAAAGTAAATAAATAAAATCTTTTAAAAATAAATATAGTGTTTTTATGGTATTTAATCTTAAACTTGCCCTTCTGACAGGTAGACCAGATATTCATAGTTTCATATCAACTACTATGGTGTAATTTATTAATTGAAAATAGGTCACACTTATAGATTGCTTACTATTTGTCAGATACATTTTTTTTTGTTTTTAAGATAGCCCTTTGAGGCAGACAGGTGATATGCATAAATAAATAGAACAAATCAATCTCTCTCTCTCTCTTTCTCCCCCCCTCTGTCTCTCTAAAATAAATAAATAAATAAGATGAAAAGCCTCATCAATACAGGTGATAGCCTGACAGCAAATAGTGCTGATTATACTTCATCTTTACCATTGTGGTCACCTTTGAACACCACACTGACTGTTTTAAATTATGTCCATAAGCACTTTGATGCTGTTCCCTTCAAAATGCAAGGACAAATTTCCCTTCTTGAGTGTGGGCTAGCCTAGTAAACGGCTTCTATAGAATGGAATAAAAAAAAGTGTGATTCTGATCTTGGGACCTAAAACATAGTATGGCTTCCCTCTTGCACTCTCTTTTGGGTCACTGTCTCTGGAGGAGACAAGCTGCCAGGTTTTGAGGACACTCAAGCAACCCTAGGAGAAGTCTACATGGGGCCCCCTTCCAAAACCCAGCAATAGCCCACCAGGCTTGTGAATGCCATTTCTTAGAAGCAAATCCTCTGTTTCAATCAAGCCTTCAAATGACTGGGACCTTCAAATGTTAGACTCTTGATTGGGACCTCATGAGAGACCCAGGGTCAGATCCTCTCACCTAAGCCATTCCTGGATTCCTGACTCTTTTCTTTCTGAAATGATGAAAATGTTTTGGAATTACATAGTAGTTATGGTTGCAGAGCCTTGTGAATGTACTAAAAAGAATTCACAGAATTGTACACTCAGAAATGATAATACACGCTCAGAATTTTAAGCAATTGTTTAAAGGTAATTTGCTTCATAGCAAAAGATCTCTAATACACAATTTAACTGACACTGACAAATTTAAGTGTGTCTCATGAAACACATCCAGGAGGGTACTAGGATTTGAAGCCCTGTCACATGAAGAATGCAATTGATGTATTTTGTATGGAATTGGGAAGTCTTACAAGGACCTGGTCTCTGTGTAAGTATCTTCCAGCTGGAGGACATCAGCATCATGACTGAACACGACATCCCTTGTTGTGTCCCACTCCTCAACAACAACAACTTGGCATCCATCCATAGACAAAAGTGCCCTTGTGGGAGCTGTGGGAGCTGGTACCATACGCTGAGGGGCTTGGAAGGAGTCTCACCCTACTGGACAATGGATACATAGACCTCAGTCCCGCCTGTGGGCCCTACAGTGGCCTGTGAACTGGCATCAGCCCTCCTTGACCTGGGAATTCTTGAAAAACACTGTCTGAGGCAATTACCCACAGATGAGAGAGCATTTGTGGATCCAAGTTTGCAGTGGAGCTGTTCCAGCACACTGTTGGGGGGAAGGGATTAGACACATTGGGAGGTTAGTAAAGACTGGCGGAGGACACTGATATTTCAAATACAGCAGTGCAAAACTTCAAGGAACATGAGCCATGGCTGGTAGCTCCGTTGGTTGGAGCATCGTCCTGATCGTTCTGAGATTGTGGGTTTGATCCCTGGTTGGGGCACATGCAGGAAGCAACCAATGTGTGCATGAAATGACAAGTCAGTGTTTTTCTCTCTCTCTCTCTCTCTCCCATCCCCCTCCCTCCTCCCTCTCCCCCTTTCCCTCCCTCCCTTCCTCTCTGTCTCTGAAAAAAAATCAATATATAAACTTTTTAAAACTTTAAGAAACATGAAAAATGTTTCCACCAAAGGATAAAAATAATCTTCTAATAATGGACCTCAACAACATGAAGATCTTCAACTATGCTAATGAAAAATTCAAAATAACTGTTTTAAGAAAACTCAACAATACTAAGAGCCATTTTTTGAAAAGACAATCAAAATTGACAAACTTTTGATAGACTAATTAAGAAGAAAAGAGAGATTCAAGCAAGTAAAATCAGAAATGAGATAGTATGACTGATACAGAAATGGAAAGGAGAGTAAGAGATTACTATTAATAATTATATGCCAACAAATAGGACAACCTAGAAGAAATGGATAAATGACTAGAAACATACGATCCACCAAAAGAGAATCATGAAGAAATAGAACATCTGAATGGACCAATGAGTAAAGAGATAGAATTAGTAATCAAAGATGCTCCAAAAAAGGTAAGTCCAGGACCAGATGGTTCCCCTGGTGAAGTCTACCAAACACTTAAAGAAAAATTCACACCAATCCTTCTCAAACTGCTAAAAAAATAGAAGAGAAGGAAACACTTCCTCATTTTACTAGACCAGAATTACGCTGCTACCAAAGCCAAATAAGGACACTACAAGAAAAAGAAAACTACAAGTGAGTATCCCTGATGAATATAGATGCGAAAAATCTCAACAAAATATTAGCAAACCGAATTCAGTAATACATTAAAAGGACCATATACCATGATTAAGTGAGATTTATCCCTGGGATGCAAGAAGGTTTCAATATATGCAAATCAATGAATGTGACACACCACATTAATAGAAAGAAAGATAAAAATCATATGATTATCTCAATGACAAATATGACAAAAATACAATGAAAAATATGACAAAATACAATCTCCTTTCATAATAAAAACTCTGAGAATGGCTATAGAAGGAAGATATGCACTGCCATATGAGACAATTCCACAGCTGACGTCATACTCAACGATGAAGAGTTGAAAATTTTTCGTCTACGATCAGGAAAAAGACAAAGATGCTCACTCTCACTGGCTGTATTCAACACAGTACTGGCAATCCAAGCCAGAGCAGTTAGGCAAGAAAAAGAAATAAAAGTCATCCAAATTAAAAATGAAGAAGTAAGATTGTCTCTGCAGATATGACTTTTTTATATAGAAAATCCTAAAGACTCCACTAAAAAAAATGTTTAGAACTTATCAGTGAATTCAGTAAAGTTGCAGGGTACCAAACCAACATACAGAATTCAGTTGTACTTCTACAGGCTTACAATGAAATATCTGAAGAAGAAATAAAGAAAGGAAGGCTCTTCCAGTCCCTGAAGGAATTGACAGAACGTTTTTATGTGACTCCAGCAGACAAAAAAAAAGGTGGATATAAGTTGGATTCTCATTTATGAAGCATTTCCTAACAGTCACAGGTGATCTCCATGAGAAGGTACCCTTAAAAAATTAACAGAAGGGTCCCAGCTGACATTTGATGGCACTGTCAGAAATGTTGTATAGGTTGCTACGTAGGACAAAGGATGTCTTCTTAGGGACATCCAAAGGCATTTTCTCTCCACTCTAACCCCCACACTGTGCTATAATATACTATAATATACTGTTTTACATTACTCAATTGCAACTCAGAGTGGATCGCAGCTGAGCTGTTGGGGCAAATGGATAGAGCCCTCCACCACTTCCTCACAGCGCCTTGAGACCACCCAAGGCCCTTCCACCACTCTAGTGCCCAACAGCACCTGGCCATCACTACCTCTCCTCAGCTGCAAGGTAAGAGCATCGTGTCTACCTCGCAGGTGCGCCAAAACTACGACCAGGACTCCAAGGCCACCATCAACGACCAGATCAACCTGGAGCTCTATGCTTCCCATGTCTACCTGTCCATGCCTTACTACTTTGACTGCGATGATGTGGCTTTGAAGGATTTTGCCAAATATATTTTCTTCACCAGTCTCATGAGGAGAAGGAGCATGCCGAGAAACTGATGAAGCTGCAGAATCAATGAGGTGATGGAATTTTTCCTCAGCTATAAAGAAACCAGACCACGCCAAATGGGAGAATGGGGTTGAATGCAATGAGGTGTGCATTACCCTGGGGAAAAAAGTGTGAATCAGTCACTGCTGGAATTGCATAAACTGGCCACTGATAAAAATGATCCCCGTTGCTGTGACTTCATTGAGACTCATTTCCTGAATGAGCAGGTGAAATCCATCAAAGAATTGAGTGACCACATAACCAACTTGCACAAGATGGGAGCCCCTCAAATCTGGTATGGCAAAGTATCTCTTTGACAAGCACACTCTGGAAGACGAGGAAGAACACTAAGCCTCAGCTGGCCTCCCATAGCCACAGGGATGACTTCTGCGGTCACCAAACCAGCTCGTGCATGTTGGAGTCACCTTACCTTTTCTATAAGCTGTTCCAAATCCCCCACGTATGTGCTTTCATTTGTACCATTCCTTCAGATAAAGTAATTTGGTACCCCCCCCAAAAGTGTTGTTCTCTCTACATCGAATCATGAGCTGCTGGAGTTCAGGATCTCTGACCAGTGCTGAACGCTGAGAGATGAGGTGACAGTGCAGGGACCCAAATTCTGCCACCATGAAGCTGCTTTTGGGGGGTATTAATTTTGAGCTGTTTTTTAAGAAACAAAAGATTCAGAAAGAACCTTTGACCCTTCCGCCCTTTCCTGCTCTGGATTCAGATAGAGAAACCAGCTTCGGAAAGAAGAACTTAAGATGCCACCTTAGCCCAATTTGAGTTCCGTGGTGAATAAACAAGAGGGCTTTGGGCAGGCGTCTATTTACTGGATAACCTGTGTCCCGTTGTTTCCGAGTCGCCCAGCAAGGATAGTTCTACCTTCTGTGCTCGCCTGTCCCTCAACTACCTGTAAACCACCCATTCTCACTCGTGAGCCTAACACCCTGTTCCCGCTTCCTCCTCTACCCGAAAACGTCTCCTATACCCCATGCTGCCTCACTGACTTTGGAATTTTTGTGGAATGATCATACGCCTATGTGACTTCCCCATGCACATGTATTAAACTTTGATTTTTCTCCTGTCAATCTGTCCCTGTTAATTTGGTTATTATCCCAATTAACATGCTGGTGGGCCAAGGATTTTCACAATGGTCTTATTTACATCTGCACTGGCTTCTGTAGTTTTCAGCGTACTTCTGTCTACCTTCTGTTGTTTGGCAGGGATGCCTCGCTCTTTTGTGTGGATGAGGAGGACACCCAGACTCTGTGCCGCTGAGTGATTCACTCTGAATCACCCTGCTCCCTGCCTGACCAGTTATTCACAGGGGCCTAGAACCTGGATCTAATCTATGTTCTGAGAGAAATGTCACCAGGAAAGTTGAACTGCAGGTAAACAGATCCTGCTGGGTGGTGACCGGAGGAGTTTTGGGTCAACTTCAACGCTAATTAGAGCAAACAAGCCAGTGAAGGAAAGACTAGTCTTAATGTGTGTTCCCAGAACAGTTTTCCAGATATAGCTTTCCACCTATCTCTTCTGAACCAAGTCTATTAACCGAAGGAACAAATGTGTGTTTGCTTAATTTGAAAATGGGACAGTTGGACAGTTTCCTGGAAAAGGAAAATTCTGTCCTAAGGGAGATCAGAGGCAGTGAGAAGGAAGCAAGGTTTTACCAAACTATGGTTTGTAAGAAGGAAATTGGTGGTAATAACCAAGAAAGTTGGGGAGGGGGTTAAAAATTACATTCCTTTTGGCAAGCTGACTCTTTTTCTTTTAAAACCTTAGCCGGGACTCCTGGGAAATTTGTTAGAAGAATTGGAGGGAAAGGGAGACTCTGGCTCTGTTATTCATGAAGCCACCCTGAAAACTACTGGCCCAGTTACACAGGATGAGCATGTCTTTTCCAGGGGAGTGTTCTCCGCAGGCGGAGGGAGGGTGGACTGGAAGCAGGGGCTGGGGCGTGGAATAGGAGTTTGTCACCAAACAGCACAGCCTCCTTTTACAAACAGACTGTTGGGTCACACCTATACTGGTCACCGGACCTGGGCTGGAACATGCCTCCCAAACCCGAGGTAGGCAGCTATTCTTGAAACTTTTTCGTTTCCAGGTGATCTGCGGCCCCTCAGTGACTGAGTGGCTCAGGTCTCCAGTGAGCCACGGCAAAGTCTGCATCATTTCACATTCACAGCGGCCTTCCTTCCGGAACAACAGCCCAGACCCGTTTCATCGGAGGGCTGATTGCTTCCCTGCGGGGACTTTGGAGACATTCATCTGCTGTCTGTGGGGAAGGAGCGACGGAAATGCGTGAACCCGACATTTCCCTCATTCGTCCTTTGCCCTCGAGTCTTCTCGAACTTCCACAGGAAGTAGCAATTTCTTGTGCAGAAAACATGGGTTTTGAAGCAAAATAGACCACCTCGAGTTTGCTTTTTAGCACTTACAAACTGCGTGATGGCGGGCACATGATAGCCCCTCTGAGCCTCAGTTTCCTCATATGTCAAATGGGGGAAATGCTACAACTTACCTCATGTGATTTTTGTGAAAATTAAATGAGATTGTGTATGTAAATACCTAACACAAGACCAGGCTCACAATACTTGCACAAGAAGTATTAGTTCCTTTGTCCTAAATTTTTATTCCTAGCTCTTCGCCAATCTCCAATTATGTCAGTTAACTGGGCAGAGGCACCCGGGGGAGTGAGTCTGCCAACTATGTCCTTCTTCTTATGGAAACTTGCAGTCTCTTTGAGGGACAGGGGCTGCTCGGTCATACCCCTGGGAATGAGAAAATTTGTCCTGAACAGTATACCAGACTGTTTCATCTGATTTCCCTGTGTCGAAGGGCTCGCACCTGGAAAACAATCAGCCACCGTGAGGAGCAACACCTATAGCCAGGGCTGGGATAAAAGTGTGGCTATAAGAAGTTATAAGTTCATGTACGAGTAGGGAGCACGGCACAAGCTAATAGGCCCACTCGGGATCAGGGTGAGGATTCTGAAGAAAGGCTGACTTTTGTAGAGTTAATGAACTTGTCATGACCCAAAGATTTCCTTTTCTGGGTCTTTATTTCATTACAACACTCAGCAAACCAAGAGTGGTGCATAAACCAGAGTTTTAAAGCACCAGAAATTTTATTCTCTCACAGTTCTGAAGGCCAGAGTGTGAAATCGAGGCATCAACAGGGCTTTACTCCCTCCTTGCGTCTTCCAGCTGCAGGGGCTTGTCAGCATCCTTTGGCTTTCTCGGCTTGTGGCCTCATGGCTCTCCTGTCTTCACAGCACCTTCTCCTCTGTGTCTGTGTCAGTACAAAAGTGTCAATTATAAAGGTACTTATCATTGAATTTAGGGCCCACATGGATAATCCAGGATGATCACCTTATTTCAAAATCTGTCACTTAATTATACCTGCAAAGACCCTTTCCCCAAATTAGGTAATAGTCACAGCTCCCTGAATTAGATTCCTGAGATTAGGACATGGACATACCTCCCAAGGGGGCTGGGGTGGGGCTTGCAATGCGCTACACCACCTAATCCCTGTTAGCGAGCTGACCAACTAATTTATGACAATGTATTGCCA